>JAOUQT010297899.1:13487-28014 GCA_025769995.1 Xyliphius kryptos | reverse complement strand
GGCCCCCCCCCACCCCCTCAGCATGCAGATCTGTCCGAGTTCAAACCGGTACAACACAAACTCCTGAATTAACACATTATACTCAAATTAACCTCCAAAAGTATTTGGAATAATCCTAATTATAATCCTAATTATGGAACGCAGAATCATTACTCGCTACATGCTAGTCGTTAAGTTTAGGGAAGGCCCCTTCCTGTACTTTTGTGAACCGGATGCTCATAGTGAGCTCCTTAAGGATTTGTTTAATAAAATAAGAACAAGCCCAGTTCATTTAAAGTGTGTTATTGGGGCAGTCGTCAGCTTGTGGTTAAGGAACTAGCCTTGTGACCTGAAGGTCCCCGGGTCCATTCCCGGTCGGTCCCACCAAGTACTACAGCTGAAGTGCACCTGACCCCAAATGCTCCACGGGACAACATGTACAGGACTGTCCACCACCCGTATGTGTGTGTGTGTGTATCACTGATGGGTGACATGTGGAGGACACACTCCTCTGTGTTTAAAACAGATCATGTTCCATTAAAGTAAAGAAAATGATTATTTCATATAAATGAGATGCTTTTTCTACAGAGAAGCAAAACCAATGGCGAAGACAAATCCATCAAGCCCTTCCCCCTGGTGGGTGGAGTTTAGTTTTATCCCTGTAGTTCATATAAAGTTTTTTTTTAACTCTGAAACATCACTTAAAGCTTTGCTTCAGTGCTGTCTGGGGGTGGGGGGTGGGGGTGTTCAGTCTGCTGCAGCACTTCAGTGTTCAGTTTAATAGTTTTATTTATATTTGATAAAGCTGGTTTTATGGTAAAACCTCCAGCCTTTCTGAGCAACTGGACATCTTCAAAAGGTCAGTGAGCTGTGGATCAGGTCCAGTTTAAGAAACCGGTTCTGTAGAGAGACCCATCCCGCTGGATGTGCTGTTACATACACCGCTGCCCCATCAGACATAAAGATGCAGCACTCGTTAACATGCCGTGGGGGGGGTTAAATCATCCATACCTTCATCAGGGAGAATATACAAATCAGCAGAGAATGTGTTCTGATCAATTCAAATTTAAAACTGAACCATTAAACCATTTCTGTTTGTCCTGCACGTTCCTGCTGTCATACTTGGACATTTGGTTCTTTTCAGACACTTGTACTTTATTTGAGTTTTAATTTGGGCGGCAAAGTGGCGTAGTATTTAGCACGTTTACCTCTCAGCACTGGGGATCCAGGTTCAAATCCCAATCTGGGTGGAGTTTCCATGTTCTCCATGTGTGGGTTTTCTATGCTTTTCTTCTACTGTCCAAATTAGCTGCTCTCAATTGCCCCATGTAGTCGCTGTGTCTGTGTGTGTGTGTGTGTGTGTGTCTGTGTGTGTGTGTGTGCCCAGCGATAGATTGGCGTCCTGTACTGGGTGTATCTGCCCAGCGCCTGAAACGTTTTCCCCTGGATGGACATTGGGAACCCCCCACCCCGCGACCCTAGCAGAGGATTAAGCAGAAGATAAAGAATGAGTTCTGATTTATTGATTTGGGTTAAGAGGAAGCTTAAATAAGCTTCAGGATACTTGGGAAGTAAAAAGTATTTTACTAAATCTTAATATGTTTTATGTATAAATATATAATTTTAGCTATCTATATATCCCTTGCTTGCTCTCTCTCTATTTATTCTAAAGAACAACATGAAACACTTCTTGTGATGTTATTGAGTATCAGACGTTTTTTTCAGGAGCTTGTTTATTGTACATAATTCGTACTAAATAATGTATGAGATAAAAATGATCTCAGTGATCTCAGATTTTTGAAGCTCATTTCTGAATGGATTGAAGGCACCAACCCACTGGTGTTACAGATCTTCACTGCTTTACATTCATGTGTGTGTGTTTTATCATGTTCTCTGTGTGATACTCCAGCTGACACCCCGATCGAGGAGTTCACCCCGACCCCAGCCTTTCCCGCCCTGCAGTACCTGGAGTCTGTAGACGAGGGGGGTGTAGCATGGCAGGCGGGACTGCGCACAGGAGACTTCCTCATCGAGGTGAGCCACAGTGTTTATGTCGTGCTGTACATCACGCTCGCTGGGTGCAGTGTCTCCCGGCAGCAGGTCTGTTCTGGGGCTTGAAGTGTAGAAATGTTCTAACTGTGTTCAGTTGTGTGTTGTTTTTGTTCTGAGATGCAGCGTGTTCATGAGTATTAATGAGTATGAATGCTGTAAACACGGTCTGTGTAATTTAAATATGATGACTAAGTTAGTTCTGATTGGTGTGAGACTCAGTGGGTAGCACTGTTGCCTTACAGCGAGCACTGGGATAGGCTCCAGTGCTGTTTTATTACTCTTTTTTTAATAAGTGATTTTAAAAATCAAGAATGAATAAATATATTTGATGTTTAATTCAGTTTTTGGCTTTCGGTGATTATTTTTGAGTACTAGTGAGCGGCACTGAGTTTTCCCAGAAACCCATGTGTGCTGTTTTATTTATTTTTACTGAGTGTTCAATAAAATTAAGATTTTTTCTTTCGTGAATCTATTAAATCTGATATTCCATCCTGCTGGAGCCCGAGCTGAACGCTTTGAATCATTCACACGTTCCTGTAACATTTATGTAAGGTTTAAAAGTGTGAACACTCGGGAAGGTCATGGTTACATCTTTAATGAGAGTGCAGTGGAGACACACACACACACACACACACACACACACACACACACACATAGACCTGCAGGTCTGGAAGAGGCTGTACAAAGTGCATGTTGGTTTTCCCATCAGGGCGTCACTTCCCGCTTCCTTCCTGCGTTGTGAGGATGATGGAGCTGCAGTGAGGCGGTGAGCGGTGGCTGTGCTTTGCTCTGAGCGGATAGTTTGGTTTGGATCAGACTGAGTGAGGGAGCAGAGCAGTATGAGCTGTGAGGTCATGTAACCATAAAAAATCTGCTCAGTGGTTGTTACTGTGTTTCACTCAGAATGCCTCGTGTGTTTGTTCTGTGATGACCTGTCAGCCTGCCGAGGGTGGTTTCCTCTCGCTTTCCCTATAGGCACAGGGATAGGCTCCAGGAAGAATGGATTACATTGAATCAGTGTACATTGAATCAGTGATGAACTCCAGGTTTTATACAAGTTTTAAACAGATTTGATAATGATAATTAATGATTGATTACTTTCTTAAATATGGATGGGGTTACATTACTTATTCTCCCTTTAAATCCCTCCACCCTCTGTGTTTCTAATGCCCTACAACCGTACGACGGCAGCCGGTTCCCCCTGGCTTAATGGTCCCAGTACCATAGAAACGGAGGGATCCAGCGACGAGTGTCCATATGGTGCAGAATTTGATTCAGGATAATAAGCGAGCAGAAAGACGACTTCATTCATGTTTTCCACTCGCTCCTCTCTGCTGCAGTCAGCGGTCATGTGGGAGAAGGTGCACGTGAGCAAAGCTTAAAAATCTTAAAATGAATTCTTCATAAATCCTGTTTTTAGAACATGAGGAAATCAGTGGGTTCTTTACGATCACATGATCTCAGTGTCACGTAAAATCCACACCACGTAGAACCAAACCCATCAGAGAACTCAGGCTGTTCCTTTTCTTGCAGAGTTCCTCAAAATCACGCTTTACTATCACTGCTGATTGAAGTCACATGATCAGTGGTGCAAAAGGGACTCCTTTGAAGTGAGAGCGTGGGAGGGAAGGGCTCGAGGAATTGGTGGGGGGAGCACTGATGAGTGCGTCTCTGAGCCTGCTTGTTAAATTGTGACTTTGCTGATCAGACCACCAGCTGACATCAGGATCGTGTGTCAGCTCATCGCTCATCACTGCATCCCTCACGTGAATATATGTTAAATAAATGTTATATATCCAGGTTCTCAGTCTGTAAAAGTCCATCCTGCGCCATAAGTTCTATATAATGTATATAATGTATATAATGTAATAGTAAAGGGGTCATACAACATTATCATAATAACAACGCTGTGGTTAATAAATAGGTTAATGATTGAAGCACACTGAAATACACACCCCCCCCCCCCATATGCCCTAACTGTTGGAATGTAGAAAGCAGAAAATGCATTATGTTGGAAGAACATGCAAACTCTTAACAGATAGGAATGTGCAGTCCTACCTGAGATTTGAACCCAGGTCTGTCTTGTTGTAAGGTGTGAGTATTAACCGCAACATGCAGAGGGATGTGCTGAGCTGGTTCACGCATGTGCTGATGCTGGAACACAGAGCAGCCGTTACCTAGCAACCAGCGGTAGGGTTGTGTATGAAGATGAAGCGCAGAGTGAGGGTGCTCCGTCTGATGGATCACATGGTTGAGATGGGATCCAGTCGGACCTACAGGGTTCTGTTTCCAGCTTTCAGTTGATTGCTTCACAGTCTGTAGCAACAGGGAGATTTCACAGGCAAAAGTATATGGACGCTCATTATGTATTAAATATTTAGAGCCATTCGCCTGACATGTAAAGGGTCCAGATGGTCAGAATCTGGACCTGAAGGCACTAATGGCATGTCATCACGACGTCCACAGATGAAACCTTCATGAATAACAGATGCAATAAGATGAACGTTGAGCAAACAGCAGGATTTAGATCTGAAGCCTTTTGTGAAGCTTTTCACAAAATCAGATGTGAGGTGTTTGTATGTTCACACAGTGGGGGGCCGGTCCGATCCCCTGCTCCGGCAGATTCTACACTCTGACAGACTGCACATTTTTAGATCCCTGTTACTGAACTTTCAGAAGTTTGGGATTTTGAGTCATGCATTATTGTTATGTTGTTTTGTATGATGTGAGATCATCGTTGCCTGTTAGCAGTATCTCCCGGCGCTGCACCACCATGTTCATCATGTACACAGCAGCTTATCTCCAACGTCTGCAGCTTTCCATCATCGAACCTTCACTAAACCGCTCAGATAAGAGCTGCACTTCAGCCACCATTCAGTAGAAGCAGTGGACTGGAGTGTGTGTGTGTGTGTGTGAGTGAGTGTGTGTGATATCTCTTTAAGCTGCAGTTCCTCTGTGCTCTTTATAATTAGCCCACTCAAGGCTGAGGAGTTCATTCTGTTTCTCTCAGGAGGAGAGTGAAAGCAGAGATTTCAGGTTTGCAGCTGCTGCTAATTTCAGTGTTACAGCTTTTCACCTTCCATCACTACTTTCATTCCCCCCCCCCCCACCCCACCGAAATGTCCTGTTTGTATCTTATGGCATGGTGATTGGTTTGTGGTGACAGTGTTGGATGATGATGATGATGATGATGCAGACCCTGGATTTGTGTAAAGGGAATCTGGAGAAATACAAATCAGTTCATTGGAATGTGTATTGATATTTGATTTTGTGAATCCTGTTGTGTAGTGTACTTTTGTGTTGGTTTGGGTTTTGATAACGATGCTGATGTGTTGTGCAGCCCTCTGTCTTTCATCCTGTTGAGTAAGCAGATGTTGTGTGTTAGTGGTGTGTGTGTGTGTGTGTGTGTGTATTATGTGTGTGTGTGTGTGTGTGTGTGTGTGTGTGTGTGTGGATACCTGCAGGTTTCATCCTTCACTTACAGACGTTATATAATCACTGATTATGTAACCGTTTCCAGCATCAGTGTGCGTCCACTGCTCACAAAGTACATGTGTAAGTCTTACTACACAAGTTAAAGTGTGTGTGTGCGCGTGTGTGTAAGCTTGAGACTGAAAGTCACATGACCTTTTAGAGTCTATGCTTCTGAGCATAGAAAATGTATTTGGAAAAAACACGTCAGTGTACAGAGCACAATCATTTATACAGATCTGTGTGTGTGTGTGTGTGTGTGTGTGTGTGTGCAGGTGTGTGTGTGTGTGCGTGTGTGTGTGTGTGTGTGTGTATGTGTGTGTGCAGGTGTGTGTGTGTGTGTGTGTGTGTGTGTGTGTATGTGTGTGTGCAGGTGTGTGTGCGTGAGTGTGTTGTTTCCATTTCAGACACAAGTTCTGAAGAAGGTCTTTGCGTTAGAATTTGGAGTAAGTTTGAACATGACAGCACTGGAACCAAATAGAGCGAGATTCAGAATCTTTACATTTTATTCAATAGTTTAAAGCGTGTTGATGTTTAAAGGTTTAACCCTCTGCTCTCTGGAGCGTCCGATCAGAGGTTTTATTTAAAGCAGAGTTAAATGCTTTCATGATTTGATTTGAAATAAATGAAATATATGATGCTTGATGTGGAATGACCCAGTTCTGCCCATGCTGACCTTCCACGCCAGGATTTTTCTGCTTCATTTCCCGCCGCGCGTTTCAGCCGGCAGTAATAGGCGCTCGTCCGTCCGCATCACTGACGTGTGTTCTGTGTGACCGCTGGTGGTCAGGGGTTCGGTGTTATTAGTGTAGCACAGCAGTGTGATTAAAACACTCACATCACACACAGGGTTCATCCACACACATCACACTCCCTTTAGTGTGTGGTGCACGACACAGTCATTTTAGAACAAATCAGCAATAATAATAATAATAATAACACTAATATTCTGTTATTAAAACTGACATGTAAATAAAGCACATGCTTGTTATCTGATGAAGTTATTCGCTCTGACGCTGCTCCGTGAGCTCTCTCTCACCCTCTCTCTCCTGCGTTCACCTGAGCATCCGATTAATCACACCGAATAAAACTAGGAGCAGAATCTAAGCTCCATCACGTAGCAGCTTCAGCATGCTGAGCCGTTTCCTAGGTTACCCTGCCTCATTACACATAACCTTTTCTGCAGATAAAAGCATCCCATAATTGTAAATCTTTCGTTCCTCTTTATAAACATAGACCTATTTTAGCTTTGCCCTACAACCAGCACCTGAGAGCGGGATCGAATGTGATGACATCACAAAGTCACAAGAGTCCGAGACAAAAATGTTTTCAGTAATTTTATGATTTAAATTACACGTGCAATTATTCAATTTATTGAAGACATACAAAATATGTGCGATATATCTGTTTCTCAGTTGCAAATTTCATCTCGTTATGTATCTGAGAAGGTAAAGAAAATTCAGACGCAGCTTTTGCAGAGACGTGGGGTTGGTGAGTGAGTGCTGATGACACCAGTGCATGTGTTTGTTGTGTATGGATTTGTGGTTGCAGCTGTAGGTGTGTGTGTGTGTGTAAGCGTGGTGGTGCATGGAGGCGCAGTGCTGCAGTGATAAACCCCCGTGTTGTATGGTGTTATTAACCCCGAGGCCCCGGAGCGTGTTTAATATATACATGGTGTTAGATCAGCACTTCCTGTTCTGCTGAGCTGAGCGAGTTCACAATACAGCGGGGTCATCAGGCTGATGAGTGTAACGTCCAGCAGGAATAGGACCGTAACCCTGACCTCAGATCTGCTGTAAGGTTTAGGGTTCAGGTGAAGGTCAGCTCCGCTGTAGTCCTTTTTGCTCCTTCAGGTTCTAAACTCAGAATTGTTGAAGGCACTTCCATCGTCATAAAACATTTAAAAAAAAAGTTTTCCTGTAAAAAAAACAACCTGTATCTGAACTTTTAACAGTTCCTGGAACCACAAGTCGTGAGAGGAACTGTAAGCTATCGTTTGCTTTCTTCGTTTTTCATGTGCTGGTTATGTTCTCGTGTGTGAAACGTGCTGATTCTGAGGGTGGAACTAATGTGAGGGGGGGTTCGGAATGATTTCATCTGATTTTAGAGAAATGCAGGATGAGACTGAGTTCAGCTCTCTTCCTCTCGTTCAGGTGAATCAGGACAACGTGGTGAAGGTGGGCCACAAACAGGTGGTTAATATGATCCGGCACGGGGGAAATCATCTCATCATTAAAGTGGTGACGGTCAGCAGGAATCTGGACCCTGATGATACAGCTCGAAAGAAAGGTACCTGAAGAGACTTCTCAGCTTTAACCCTGACGCACCAGATTACTGTTTTATGATCATTCGTACCACAGTAACCAACACTGTGATCATTTACATTTAATACATAATCAAATAACTAGAATACTTCATAGTGCTCAGATCATCCACCAGGGGGCTGAGCGTTCCCACATCAGGTTCAGCACACGGACCTCAGGAAAAAAGGATTAAAGATTATTTATTCTCCTCTAAACTCCTTTTATAGGAACCTTTTATCCAGATCACATGTTTATCTGACAGCAGAGGAACCACTGACATATTACTTCATTAAAATATTAGTGTAACATTTCAGGTCCGGTTACCCATCATGCCCCTGGTGTATAAGAGTAGAGTTCTGTACATCATGAGAATTAACCGAACAGCATGAACCCTTTAGGACTCAGCTGAGTTTGTAAGTTATTATTCTGAATAAGCAGTAAACACTGTGTGTGTGTGTGTGTGTGTGTGTGTCCTTTTTGTTTCTGTAGCTCCGCCCCCTCCCAGAAGAGCTCCATCCACAGCGCTCTCCACTCGCTCCAAATCCATGACCTCAGAACTGGAAGATTTGGGTCAGTACTCCTCAGTGTGTTGATTTAAAGAACCTGCACTGAATTATTATTATTATTATTATTGTTTATGATGATTTTACGTACACACCGACTGCAGCACAAACATGATGTAAACGTTTCCTGATCGATTGAAAGTGCTGTGAGATGAAGTATGAGCCGTTATGAAGCTGTGCACTGACCCTGAGGGTTCTGTCTGTCTTTCTGTTCCGTCCTGTTGTAGTGGATAAAGGTGAGTGGACTTCATTCCAGTCATACGGTCCGTGTGCCACAGCCGGTTCTCTGCGGGCTGGTGGAACCATGTGGTTCCTGTTGTGGTTCACTCTGCATGTTCATGTTGACCGTGAGAATGTCTGCAGGTTCCCATTCACAGAACCATATCCTGAGGTTTTGATTAACACTATTAAATTCATTCAAGTAGCTTCTCCTTGTCAGAGTAACAGGGTTGTTGGAGCCTATCCCTGCACTGTTCAGGGCAAGAGGTGGGAAAACAATCTGTACAGGCCACCGTTCACAGGACACTGCTGCTGTTGGATACGAGTCCAGGTTCTTTAAATTTGTTCAGGTCAGCATTCTGTTCAAAATCACATGAGGACAAACATGCTGCAACAAGAGGGGCCTTCCCCAAACTGTTGCCATGAAGTTACAGACAAACACTCTTCCATACGTTCAGAATATGATATCTTTATTTAAGGGATTGTCAGTGGAGCAGCAGAGTGTGGTCTTATATAACGCTGGCACTGTGGTGCACTGGCACCTGGGTCCAAATCCTACATTAGGTCAAGAGGCTCCTTCTGGTGAAGTTTGCGTGTTCTCCCCCTCCCGTGTTTGGGTTTTCTTTCAAGTCAAGTCAACTGTCCCAAATCAGAATGTGTGTGTTCCTACACTTTTCACCCTGTAAGCACTGGGATAGGTTCCAGCATGTCCCACAGTTCCCATCAAGATAAGTTCATTAGAAAACTTGTAATAATATTCTGATCATTGTTTCGTATCACATTAACATCCTGTATTGATGATGTGTTATCTGTGCTGATCATGATCAATCCTGTGATGCTCCACTGGGTTTTGCATGGTGGCGCTGTTTTGCTCATGTGTCTCCTGTATGTTACTGCAGTGTAAATATTCCTTCACCTGTAAAGCTGATTATCTCTTTATCTTCAAGCTACTTTGAGGAAAAAGAAGGGTGAGTTTGAGAGCAGTGTGACTACACACACACACACACACACACACACATTAAACAATATGTATTATGTTAGTAACAGTGATGAGGTTTAGGACTTTACAGTTAGAGGGTTAAAACATGAGTTTTGTGATTTATTTCCTTCAGGGACAAAACCAGACTGAAATCAAACTGCTGTCTAAACTGCACCAAACTGTGACACATATCCGTGTTGTAGCTGAATATTTATCATTAATCCTAAATGGAATGTGTGTGAAGCGTTTTCAGGAGATTGGTCCTGATGTTCAGAGCTGCTTCAGTAAAGTCCCTGATCAGCAGGAACTCAGCTTCCCTCCAACAGATGTGTCTCTGTGTAAATAGTGCCCTGGTTGTAATGATAAATTAGTAATGTGGGGGTGCTGTGAGCGCAGGGATGAGCAACAGCCAATCAGAGCACAGAACAGCTGACTGAGGAGAGGAGGTCCACACCACAGAGGTCTACACCTTTTTTCATCAGGTCCAGTCTGGAGTGTGTTCTGTATGGCAGGTACACGTCCTGCTGACCGCTCCGCTGGGTTCCATAGTGAGACGTCCTTTAGAGAGCAGACAGGAGGCGCTGTAACCCTGTAACCAGTCATGTAGTGTGACCGTTCTACACGCCTCATTCTACTCTACTGAGATTACAACTTATATTTATCCATTTCCTAACATTTATATCACGATTGAGTGAACATACCAAAGTGTGGACAGTGATACACACCAGAAATAAAATCCGCTGAGTGTCTCATCAGATTGAAACTTGTAGCATTTAGTGGATCCTTCTGCATGTAAACATTTAACACTGAGAGAGAGTGAGTGTGTGTGTGTCTGTGTGTGTGTGTGTATGATGCAGTCAGACTCTGAACATGCCTCTCCTCCACCCTGTGCAGACGATCAGCTCTCAGATAGTGAGGCTCAGAAGAAGAGGATTGTTTTTCACCTCACACTAAGTAAACCTCTCGCATGGGAGTCGTGTAAAAATCCCAAACGCTAATGCTAGCATGCTGCGCGGCGCTGGCTGACAAACAGATTCCCGCGGAATCAGGACGAGCTTGCACGGCTTTCACCTTGACAGATGTTGATGTTTTATGGTCTCTGTTCCTTTGCTTGGTTCTAGTTCTGGTTCGATGCACAACTTCCTGTTTCAGGATCATGGCTTGATTTGATTGGCTGCCGCGTCCCGTCACCTCCCGTCAGTTAATCTGAAAATGCTGCTCTTTTCCAGACAAAGTGGAGGATGTGGTTCCCGCTCAGAAGCCCACGTGGGACAATTCCAACATGGACGTGAGAGTGGCCACGGTGAAACCACGCCCCACCAGCAGGTGTTTCGCCGTGGCGTCAGAAATGAACGTAAGCAAGACGAATTCTGAATTATAACTAGGGAAGGATTTCAGTTTTGACAAATTGCAGCTCCTTTGCTTCATGCAAAGTGAACATGCTAACCAGCATTAACCAGCTTTAACCAGCTTTAACCAGCCTCAGTTGTCACCCATGTTCTGATAAACAGGACCTTCTACATACTTAATGCTTAATTCAACAAATCTGATCAAATTCACATTCATGTCAATGCATGATATACAATACAATACGACTATGTACTCCATCATGTCGCAGAAGATCAGTTTATAAACAATTTTGCTTTTATGAATTTTTTGTTATTATAGTTTAAAATCATTTTATAAAAGCAGTAAGACACTCAAGGTTGTGTATTATTGTGAATAAATCACGGGAAAAACAGGTGTAACTGTACTCTGTTATGCATCAGGACTAACAGCACCTCTTTCCTGTGATTATTCACAATAATGCCACGCCCCTCGTACCGTATTGCTTTAGTATACAGTAAGTCCCCTTTATACAAACCTTCTACCTGTGAACCTTCAAAGATATGAAAGTTAAACAGACTAGAGTTTCATATAAAGCTGCAGGCCTCTGTGTCCTGGCCGTGTGCAGAACCTGACTGATGTTCTGCTTTAGAACGCAGAAGGTTGAGTTTGCAGTGAGATATAAACGGTTTACGGTTTAATTATCTGAAACATCTGCATGTGTGTGTGTGTGTGTGTGTGTGTAGTCCCTGTGTAACAGCCAGGATATATCAGGTGATTCCAGTGGACCAGTTCCAGGAACTTCCAAAGGCCCTTATTTGGGTGTACCTAAAGGAACCATACGGCGTCAGACGTCTATAGGTAAATATTGATCCTGCGCGTCACTGATCTGTTCTCCATGTGAGCTGTGTGTGGTGTGGATGTGGAGCTACCGGTTGCTCAGGTTGTTGCTCTGTTGTGGCCCCAGGTGTGACAGAGGAGGAGAAGCAGTTCCTCACTCCCCCCATGTTAAAGTTCACCAGAAGTCTGTCCATGCCAGATACGTCAGAGGACATCCCTCCACCTCCCGCCATATCTCCACCGTCTCCTCCTCACAACAACGCCCCCACGCCCGCTGGACACAGTTATGGCACCCTGCGGCCGGGCTTTCCCCCTCAAACTCCGACCACAAACAGCGCCCCCACAGAACCGAACCTGGGCCCCGGCTGGAGAGAACAGGGCGTGTTTTACAGAGAGAAACCCGCACAGTTAGAATCTGGCGACTACAACCACAGTCCCACCGCCCAGCAGAGCCTGCACATGCGCCGAGCGCTAATCCCCGAGAACCCGTACTCAGACGTGGGCAAAGCGGGTAACTCCGCCCTGTTCGCCCCCAACAAGCCAGCGCGGAGGAAAGGCATGCTGGTGAAGCAGTCCAACGTGGAGGACAGTCCAGAAAAGACCTGCTCCATCCCCATCCCCACCATCATCATCAAGGAACCCTCGACCAGCAGCAGCGGCAAGAGCAGCCAGGGGAGCAGCATGGAGATCGAAACAGCTACGCCTGACCACCCGGGGCAGCTCCGCCCGGACGACACCGACAGTTCCTTTGCAGCCACCATGGTGACCAACGCGGTGCGGGACAGAGAGAAACGGCTGGAGCTGCACAGGAACTCCCCATCCTTCAGATCCACAGACGCCGGCGACGAGGACCCCACCCCCACTCCGACGCCCCGCCTGCGACACTCAAAGTCCATAGACGAGGGCATGTTCAGCAGCGACGAGCGCCTGCGCCGGCTCATGGCCCCCCCATCTTCACTGCTCAGCATTCCACGAGGAGGAGGGAACATCACTGATTTCAACAGTCCTGAGCCCACCATGGTTCGAGAGCTGCTGAACACCCGAACGGGTCACAGCCCCATCAGCCTGCCGGCACATAAGACCTACAGCTCAGGAAGTGGCAGCTACGTTCATCCTGTAACCGGGAAACCGCTGGACCCCAACTCCCCGTTAGCCTTAGCTTTAGCCGCCAGAGATCGTGCCATGAGGGATCAGTCGCAGCCCCTGCCGCTCAAAAACGACCCGTCCAAACTGGACCTGAACAAGCCCCTGTTCATCGACACCAAGCTGCGGCCCAACGTGGACGTGACCTTCTCCAGCACTGCCACCATGGGTCGACCCAGAGGAGGCCTGCGAAGGCAGATGACCGAGTCCAAGTACGAGACCGAGTCCAAGTTCCAGCTGGACCTCGGAAAACCGGAGAAGAGACCAGAGGAGAAGAAGAACATGCTAGTTGATATTGTGGACGCCTCGCAGCAGAAATCAGCCGGGCTGCTGATGGTCCACACCACAGACGGGCTTAAACCCGACGAGAACAGCCTCCTGGAGGGGGGGAGGGCCGAGGAGGTGTGTCCCGACAGCGTTCCCGGAGAACTTCGAGATCCCAACCAGCCGACTCCAGTTCACCCCACAGCGCCTAAACCGACCCTGTCCACGGTTCCACCCAAAACCATGATCTCCGTCAGCTCAGTGGACGAGCCCATCAAACTCCCGTTCGGAATCCCCCCTCCCCCGCTGGCATCCGTAGACATCGACGAGGAGTTTGTGTTTGCTGAACCGTTACCCCCCCCTTTAGAGTTTGCCAACAGTTTTGACATCCCTGAGGACCAAGCGGGGGTCCTGAGTGAGATGCTTAAACAGAAGACCAACGGTATGAGTGGACCCTCGCTCTCTCCCTACTACTCCCACCTGACCCCAAGCAACTCCGAAATCAAGAGACCGGCCGTGCTGACTAACTGCACCCCCCCCAGCTTCCCCACGGGGCCTCTGGAACCTTATGAGCCCATCATCGACTCAGGCATTGAAATAGACAGCCGGAGCAGTGGAGACCCCCAGCTGGAAACCACCAGCACAGTTTCCACCGTGTCCAGCATCTCCACCTTGTCTTCAGAAGGTGGAGAGACTCTGGACACATGCATGGTCTATGCAGATGGACAGGCCTTTCTGGTGGACAGAACGCAGGTCCTGCCTAAACCCAAGGCCAAGTACGCTATAAACAAGAGCAATGCACTTTACAAAGACGCCCTAAACGAGGAGACCGTGGGTCCGTTCAGGGTCCCCGCTTCAATCCCTCCCCCACCCCCAGGAAATGCCCCGCCCGAGCCTGTAAAAACACCAACGCAGAGAACCTCAAAGCTGTGGGGGGAACCTTTAGATCTGAAAAATTCCCACAGACCCGAACCCAAACCCGAGAGCAACTCCGTCCTGCAGCACGCCAACAAAGACAAAGCACCAAAGCCAGGGGAGGCGCTAGACTCTCCAACAGGATGCAGAACCCACTTTGGAACGAGGTACGTCACCTCAGCCCTGCTCCCAACACCCACCCATCTAACACATGCATTTAGCTACAGGGTGTGTGTGTGTGTGTGTGTGTTTGTGTGCCTGCCTGCACTGTGCTCATAAAAGCAGGAGTTGCTTAGCAACATCATAATGAGAACAGCCTTGAGGATGAGCAACGTCAGTGTGATGAGCACACACCAGAGCGAGTGTGTGTCTGTGTGTGTGTGTGTGATTGATTTGGAACATGACCCATTTATTGCTTTAGTTATTATATCACTGCCTCATGTGGTGTTAAAGACCCCCCCCCCTCCCCCCGG
>JAOUQT010297899.1:0-13477 GCA_025769995.1 Xyliphius kryptos | reverse complement strand
ATGGCGGTGTGTGTAATGGCATGCTGATGGAGGTTGGTATTTTTTTAGTGGTGGAGAGCAGCGCAGCGGGGTGTGTGTGTGTGTGTGTGTGTGTGTGTGTGTGTGTGTGTGTTGTGGTGTTTCGGGTCTCTGACTGAATGTTGGGTTGTTCTTCGACCCCCTGCTGTGAACTTAAAACTCTGAACATCACTCCTCACTCTAAACTGGTTCCCCTTTACAGCCTTCACTCTGTCGGGGCGTTGTTCATGCTACTGCAGGTTAGGGCCTTCCCCAAACTGTTTCCAGAATATTAGAAGCACACAGGTGTTCATCATACGTTTCAAATGATACACTATGTTTTATTTTATAGAGCTGAGGTTATAGACCTGACTGACACACTGCTGCTGTCAGAACGTCTGTTTAAACACATTTATTGTTTTATTTATTCATTTATTATGCAAATTAGATTTAAGTATCAAAAATGGTTTAAAAATGGATAATTTACTACTTAATTAATCCCTCATCCTCAACTAACCCCTTAATCAACCTTAACCCTCAACTAACCCTCAATCAACCCAAACCCTCAACTAACCCTAACCCCCAACTAACCCTAACCCTTAATCAACCCAAACCCTCAACTAACCCTAACCCCCAACTAACCCTAACCCTTAACTAACCCTAACCCCCAACTAACCCTAACCCCCAACTAACCCTAACCCTTAATCAACCCTAACCCCCAACTAACCCTAACCCTTAATCAACCCTAACCCTTAACTAACCCTAACCCTAATCAGCACGTCAGTCAGTCTGTAGTGGTGTTGCATGTTCTCTGTGTCCCTCACTGACCTCTGTGTTTGTTTGAATCCTCAGAACTCCGGACGCTGCGTCTCTGATCTCAGGAACCCAGATGAATGCCGGCATGTCCTTCACTAATCAACCCGGCCCGAACATCCCCGCGCCGTCGCCGTGCCGACAAGCCGAGAGCCTGCACCACCACCGGCACCCCTCCAGCCCCGTGATCACGTCTCCTCCCCCCATCCTGAGCTGTTCCTCGTCCTCCTCCTCGCTGCCCGCCATCGGGAGCTCCTCCATTCAGGGCCGCAGCCGCTCGCCGTCGCCGCTCTCGTTCCTGCAGGCCGCCTCCAACAAGCCGTTCGCCTCCAAAACGGTGCCTTCGTGGACTAAAGAGGACGTGGCCGACTGGCTGGAGAGCCTGAACCTGGCCGAGCACCGCGACGCCTTCCTGGAGAACGACATCGAGGGCACGCACCTGCCCAGCCTGCAGAAACAGGACCTGATTGACCTCGGCGTGACGCGCGTGGGCCATCGCATGAACATCGAGCGCGCCCTCAAGCTGCTGCTGGACAGATGAGACGGGGACCGCGCGCACCCTCTCACCTCACTCCCTCGGCTTATTTCCTCCTTCGTTTTTTGTTACCCCCATCCCCCCCCCTCCCAATAACCTGTGGATATTTTGGAGTACCGCCTTCCTGCAGGGGGAGCCGAGACGAGCGCCACGCTGTACAGTCCTCACGAGTCGCTGTTTTTTGGATTTAACTTGTGTTGATGACAAACCAGCAGAGCTGGCCTTCCATTTTCTATCTTTGTTATGAGGACCACAAGAGTTCTTCAGGATAAAGAGAGGGGGCGCCTGCGTACAGGAGGCCCACCACGAAAAAAGTGCCGTTTCTCCTCCTCGTCCTAACAGGAAGTGGGTGTGCCACCACATCTCCACCTGACTGATCGTCCACCTCTGCTCGTGTGTGTGTGTGTGCGTGTGTGTGTGAATCCTGCGATACTGCGGCGTCTTCCACACTGCGTTCAGAACCGCGCGGCGGACAGCGTCCAGCCGGATGATTTACGTCGTTAGGATTTGTTAAAGAAGCTTTATAAGCGATGGTCCTCATGATGCTTCGTCCTCTTACTTTTGTAAATAACCCGATCTGTGGGGGGTTGGGGGGGGGGTCCTGACGATGCTCCGCCTACCAGTTTACAGTAATAAGCTTCTTCTGGGTTTGTGATGATTAACTCTATGCACACGGCTCACTTCTGTCCACTCTGTGTTTATAACGCAGATGTGGTTTACACCTGGGGTTAACCTGCATCCTATCCCATCAGTTCCCCCTTTGGGGGGTGGGGGGGGGTGTGAGCAGATCAGATGGAGTGTGAGATCAAACACACACTGCACATCCACATGCAACCTGAATTGGGACTTTACGATGCAGTGGTTCAGATTACACCCTCAAGAGGTTTAGCACGTTTTGGGACCGTGGAGGAACCGGACGCTCCCGGTGCAAACGCAGCCCTGAGGAGAACATGCCAACCAAGCCACGCATTCTGTTCCTTTGAACAGTGGGCATAAATGAACTGACAGCAGACCTCTGTTCCTAAACTGGGAATCGAACCCAGGACCTTGTTGCTGTGAGGATGTGTGCTTTTGATCGTTCGCTCGATTGGTGTGAATGTTTCATTGAACCACTGACCTTCACTCCTCGCCCTCCTGACCGATCACTCCTGAGTTAATGGCAGGTGTAACTGATGAGCTCCTTCATTCCATTTTAATGTTCAGGTCGGACAATGAAAGTGAAACATCTGGTTGTAGACCACAATAATTAGTGATTAGTTTGGTGTAGCGCCTCCTTTAGGGGCCAGTACAGCGTCCAGTGGTCAGAGGGAGTTGGAGCCGTTCTTCTTGCAGGACAGTGACCAGGTCACTACGTGATGCTGGTGGAGGAGAACGTTTCCTGACTCGCTTCTTATTGACTTATTGAGACGAATGACAGAAAACTTTAAAAACCTTCATTTACTTAAAACATGACTCACTCACACAAACTCACTCTCTCTCACACCTGGTTAAACTGAAGCCGTGATTAGAACTGAATTAGTCACATGGTCTCTGTGGACTCAGGTTCTGGAGGCAGGTCTCCAGTGTGAGGAGCAGCTCCACCGAGCCGAACCAGAACATTTCAGCTGAACGTTTCGTTCCTTCCTGTTGGGTCTGATCTGGGGACAGGACCGGGGGGGGGGGACGGGACAGGACGGGGCGGGGAGCGGGGACAGGGACGGGTGCAGAGGTGAGTGGAGCCTTTCATCTGTAATGATGCAGAACCTCAGTGTTTGCTTTAGTTCCATCTTAGAGTTCATCTATATAGCATATTTTAGAGAAGACGCAGTATTTTAAAGATTTATAGAGATATTTGAGATTTTTATGACGTTTACCCGACTCGTAGTGTGCCAAAAAAAATCGTGGTGTCGGTTAAGAAGCAATACTCTAAAAGGAAAGCGTTCGCTCCTTCGGTTGTTTTTCGTTTGAGGTTCTTGGTTCTTCTTGAGCGGAACTCGGTCCAGTTTATCTGCTACAGCAACCAGAGCATTTCTATATCATAAGTCTGATAGCGAGAGTATTTAAATATTAAGCTAATGGCTGTAAGCTGCTTCTTTAGAGCCTGTAATTAAATAAAGAAGATTAGATTTGTGTGCCGTATCATTTCTGACGATTCGGACCCGCTTTTTAAACGGGGTGGGGTGGGGTGGGGTACTGTCCTGATCAGTTCACGTGGATCTGTAATCGGTCTGCACAATCCTCTTGTTTCTTTGGGGTAAAGTCCACGCGGCCGCACTTCAGGTCAACATAATGTACAAAACTGGAGTCACAGGAAAAATAAATCTATTAAACAAACTGCTGTGCGGGTCACTGTGTGGAGACGGTGCTGCCCTCTAGTGTTCAGATTGGGTCTCATCTGTCGGTTCTTTAATTTTATTAAACATTTAACTTTGTTTTCCTTTAAAACCATCTGTTCGGATCCCATCCTCTTAAAACCCGACCGTCAGGAACCCACTGACGTCAGTTTTCTACGGATCACCAGCTGGTGGGGAGAGTTTGCATGTTCTCTTGTGTGTAATTTCTGTGTGTAGGTGGTTTAGGGGAAAATAGATTGTAATGTTAATTGTGTAACCGATTTTACCTTTAATGCAACGTGTGGAAGTACATGGTACAAACCATGGCGCCACCTGCTGGTAACACTAAATTACACAAATTATGCTTGGACTCTTCACCAGCGTGAAGGAACAGACCGCGCTATACTGAGTGAGTGTGGACACTTGTGGGAGGAGCCTAAACAGAAGTTGCAGTTCCAAAATAAGGGTTTGTTTCAATTTAAAGAATTTATTACACAAATATGTTCTGTACATGACCACGCCTCAGGCATGCGCCCACGGTGAGGATGAGGGGTCAGTGGGGGTCAGTTGATGGTGAGGACGTCACTCTGGATCTCGTGGCTCAGCTGCGTCTGCAGGTCACTCAGTTTCTTCTTCAGCACGGCCAGCGCCGACATCACGATGGTCTCCGGCTTCAGAGAACCACACGACTCCACGTTATAGTAGAACCTACAAAAGCACAGACACAGAGATGAACGGGTGAGTGTTGTAACATCAAAGGATAACGCACAAAAACTGGTGAGTAGACACGCCCCTTTCTGCATCATGTGAGTGCGTGGGATCTTACCGCTCCGGTTTGCCGTTCGGGTCGTACGGCGCCTGCACCTCCTCCTCCTCCAGTTCAGAATACTCACTCTTCGGCCTGCGGCACAACAAAGCAACATCAAACAAACACGTGGGATTTATAATCGGATGCGTTTGGGGATTTGGCGCCATCTGCTGGACAGAAACCAGAACTACGTTCTACACAGTAACCTAATTAGTGCTCTAACTTAAAACCTGTAAGAACGTGTTTCTGTTCTTCAAATACATAAACCTTCTATAGGATTAAATGATCATGGTGTATAAATAACGAGGAGCTGCTGGAGTTCCGTTCCCATTCTGTTAGAACATAAATCAGATCATACCATTCATCCGGACGGGGGTACACCGTGTGTCTGAGTGCATTGTCCGGGTCATACTCGAATGCCACCCCCGCAGTCGGGTTCCACTTGGCATGTTCTTTACCGAAGCCCTTTTTGGCGTACGCTCGGAGGCGGAGCTCCTGCCCCTTACGGAGCTTCACCAGCAGGATGTCTAAGGAGCCGCACAGGTCACATGATCAACCACATCAACGTTTTAAAAGTCAACTTTAGATCAAAGGATTTTACAGAAATGTAAACAAACAGATCTTTATTGATTAAAATAAAAGGAAGTAATAAGTGAAGCAGGTTCCTCACCGTCCTGTTCCACGTAATCATTAGGATCATTATCACGACTTCTGGAGGTCACCTGCACAACATGACATCAGCACTTACACAGATATCCTCTCTCTCTCACACACACAGGGACCGTGACTGCGGGGGGGTTGAGGTACTCACAGGGATCACTCGGGGGTTGTTGGACAGCAGATCCCGTGAGGTCACATGACGCGTCTGGTCCTCTGTACATCTCACATCCAGCGTCAGTTCAACTGAACACTCAGGACAAAAATCATCACACGTGCAGTCCTGCAGGAGAGAGGCCAACAATCACACACTCTGTACACACACTCTATACAAACTGCACACACACTGCTATGTAAATCTAAGAGAGTTTGTGTTCATATATAAAAATCCATGAGACTCACTCTGGAGTACTGCATCTTGTCTACGATGTCATCACTGGTGAGGGGTACCAGCCCTGAACAAAAACATTACTAATACGAGGAGAACCTTACAAACTCGGTCACATCAATAACCACAGCTTTAGATCATGTGACATCATACCATTGGAATGTGATCCTAAACAGCTGACGGTCATTCGTAAATGTAAACATCAGGAGACTGAACTCACCGACTCTGTGTGCAATAAACTCATCGTGCAGAACCGAGGAGTTGGCGTCGATCTGAACCCAGTCGATGGCTGCGGGCACCAACCACAAACAAACAGACAACAACGGTACACGTTATTTCAAATGCACTTCACACATCCAGTCTCAAACCAAAAAGATTACACACTAAATATTATTTATTTATTGATTATGAAGTTCTAACAGCAAAACATCCCGGATGAGTAATTTTATATGATTATTATATATGATTAATAAACTAAATTACTTTCCTTTATGTTACAGATATTTTTATATATATTTTAATCACAATCATTGTAAATATAAGAACCTCGAATTGTGCTGCTCAATTTTTGTTAACAATGTGTAGATAATAAGGATTTTAAATCATATCTATATCTTATAAACAGCATCCTCCATAAGTACTGGCACCCCTAGTTCAAGTGTTATGCTTCTGCAGTAACTACTGAATTTATTTTAAAGCTTTTAAGACATTTTAACCTGGGGTGACAATAATTATGGAGGGTGTTGTATATTCATATCAAGAACTATTACAGAGTGAACACAGATTTTATTAAATCACATTTAAACCATAAATCAATTCTAACGTACCGATCGTTGGAACCTCAGACATAAAGACTCGTCGAATGGAGTTGGCGACTCTGTTTTTAAAGAAAAAAGAAAAACAACACAGAATCAGAACCGAACCCAGAACCACACCACATGGAACGAGAACCATGTAAGTTTAAATCTGCAAATCAAAAGTTAAAGCTGGAAACTCTGAACACTTCAGTTTTTTTTATATACTTACAATTAAGTTGTGTTATTATATATTAGAACAAAAAAGCACCTCAATTTAATGAAACTAAAAGTTCTCTCAAAATAAACACACGGTCAGTTTTATTCTTACAGAAACGTGAGGTCCGAAAAATACACCATCTGAACTGCCCTGCGTTTATCATGAAATCATAATCATGAAATCATAATCATGAAATCATAATCATGAAATCATAAGCAACGTGAGCAGAGCGCTGGGTTTAAACGTGCGTGGGTTGAAAGCGGCGTTGTTGTGACTGAGGTGCAGAACTCACGCCAGGTCCGTGTTCTCGATCACAAACTTGACGTTTTCGTCCGACAGCTCTGTGATTTTGACGGTGGGTTGATTTGCGTACGGCATTATTATCACACACACACACACGATTTAGTTTAATAATCCTGCGCTTAACACAATCACCTCCGCGCCTCACAACATCCGAACATCCGGATGTTCTTCAAAATTCTTCCGGCCTCCCGCTTCCAAAATAAAAGTCCCGAACAATTCCAACATAGAAGCGCTAATTAAACTCGATACTTAAGGAAGAACTACAGGCTCCTCTTTAAACACACAAGTAAAAACATCTTTAAAAATCAGCTTGGTTAAAACCAAGTTTCCATGCCCTCCCCGTGTCCACATGGGTTTTCTCTGGGTTCTCCGGTTTCCTCCCAGTCTAAAAACATGGATTCCAAATAAAATGAATGCTCTAAACTGCCCTGTATAGTGTGTGTGTGCCCAGCAATGGATTGGCGCCCTGTCCTGGGTGTATCTGCCCAGCACCTGAGATGTTCTCCCCTGGATGGGCCTGGGTGAACCCCACCGCAACCATCGGAGGAGCGGAAGATAAGATGATGGAAGATTTGTACTTAAATCTGGAGTGTCATTTTATTGGCAAATGTTATATAACACATTTAGATTGAAACATTATATCATTATAAATATAAAAAGACAAAATTATATATATGGGACAGTCGTAGGCTTGTGGTTAAGGAAACCAGAAGGTCACCAGTTTGATTCGCAGCCCCAACAAGTACTGTAGCTGAAGTGCCCTGGAGCAAGGCACCTGACCCCAATTACTCCCTGGGTGCCAAGTACAGGGCTGCCCACGGCTCCGGGCACAGTGCTCACTCCACTGTGTGTGTGTGTGTGGCACTGCACTGATGGGTTACATGTGGAGGGAGGACACAGTCCTCTGTTTAAGTACAGTAAGTACAATCACTTTATAATTTTTTAATATATATTCTATAATTTTATATTAATTATATATATGGTATATACACTAAGGTGTATATTATGTAAAGGTGTTTCAGTGTAAAAGACTTATATATTTTATGCCACCAAATATTGCAGTAAATAAAAAACAAATTCCTAAAACCTAAAATTACAAACATTTAATGTAGTTTGTAATGAACAAACTTTAACACAGAGACATTCCTCTGGATTTATGAACTCATTAATGACCTGAACGCTGCACACATTCACACTGATTCTCTCAAAACAAACTAATATTGTAAAAATGATCAGGTTATCAGACGATCTGTATTACACTATACATTTATTCTGATTGAATGTGTCTGTAATGCAGTGTGCTGAAGGGACTTCTTCATTTCGGTTACAGAACAGCTGTAATGCACATCTGCAGCTATGAGACTCAATAAAGCTGGTGAAGGGACTAAAGCGCACAAATCCTCGATCCACATCAGATCTAAAGGAACAGAACACAGTGGCTGCAGATCAGCATGAACCCAGCAGGCTTCTCAGGAGAAGATGAGAACATCTGGATGAGTGGAGCATGGGCAGCGGGTTCATCGTCTCTGGTTCAGGCCGCTCATGTTCTTCAGCTGCAGCACAGAATAAACAGTTTGGTTGATGAACGTCACACACAGACACATGTTAACACAGATTGATTAAATAGATACTTTAATTCAGTGAGACATCATGTGTTTATAATAAATAATAATAATCTTCTCAATGTAAATCCTGCTTTTATACCCGACTCTCCCGGGTTTCTCTTTATTTATTCAGGTTTGTGGAGCCGAAACCAAAATGTTCCAAATGCTGCCTCTGGTGCAGTTTAACAATAAACTGACTCTTGGAGAACCTGATCGTTAGAACTCACATGTTTTCTTATTTTAAAGTTGTTTTTTAGCTGAACTTCAGATACAGAAGAGATTAAGAGAAAATCTGAGCCTGACATTTTAATGATGAAACAGCAAACCTGTTCAAGGATGAATCATAATTAAAGCTTTGAACACAGCAGGCTGTGTATGTGGTCCACACTCACCGTGACCGCGGCTCCCATTAACCCCTGAACGACTGCTTCTCCTGTGGACTGCACCTACGAAACGGCATGAGCACCGCGTGAGTCACGCAAACACCGCATCTCTGACTGCACTGCTCAGAATCAGCGTCTGCATTACCTGTTTGGCCGTGTTAGCGATGTTCACCACGTCTCGGATACGGTTGTCAAGAAAAGTCCAGGTGTTCTCGAAGTCAGGGGAGGAGTCCTGCAGCATCACCAGCTCTGTGGTGTTGTATATTCCCGTCAGTGCTGCGCGCCGTGTGTACCAGTTTAACTAAAAGAACACAAAACGGTAAGAATTCCTCCAGTGAGGCATTATTGAAACGAGCCAGCAATTTTTTATCATCTTAATCCAACCATAATGCAGCATCTTTATCTGCACATACCAGCAGAGGGCACTATGTAAAACACAGGTCGAGTAACATAACATAACATTACCACTGAGAAAACAACGGACATGAGAGACAGCAAGGTCAATATTTTTAATCCACAGGAATTTAAAGTTATATATATGTATGTATGAGACTGACATCTGTGGAGCGATCTCCTGCGTAGTACCAAATATCATCAATCAAAGTAGAGAGATGTTTCAGACTGTCTGGGATGTTCTGAGGAAGCAGCATGATGCTCATCGCCTACAGAAAACAACACATTCATTTACACTACACTGTATACAAGGAGAGTGAGATGGATGGACAGAGAGTGATGGCAGGAGAACCTGTGGCCATTTGTCGATATACGGAATCAGCATCCTGAGACGAGTTTCAACCGCATCCTTCAGGAACTCTGCCGTCTGCTTCTTCCTAAAGAAAACACCCGACTCAGTGCAGGTTCTGCAGTTGAAAAGCAGACGGGGTGAACCGCTGGCACTCACTCTGCCTGGCCGAGCTGAACCTCACTGTGCCGCTCCTCCAGGGTTTTTGTGAGTTGAATGTTGCACTGGCTGACAAAATGCAGTACCAGGTCTCCTGCACCTCTATTAAACATGCCAGCGGATGCTGCCGACAGGCCGAGAGTCTGAATCACAGCAAACAGGACAGAGGTCACACTGTGAATGGCTTAGCAGCATCTACATCACCTCATCCTCACTTCTCAGACCTCTGCTCCGGCTGCGATGGCCTCCACACTCCAGCCGTGCTCGTGTACGAACTCCAGCGCAGCATTAAGAACTCGCTCCTGCAGCTGCTCTTCCGTCTCGTAATCCTCCGACTGCTCGCCGCTCTGATCCTGATAACTGAAAAACAAAATCAGTGACGAAAATAAAACAGCATTATATCCATCACACATCAAGGAAATCTAAGAAGAGGTTAAAACCTAGTGTTGGACTGTGGTTCCGCCTGTTGAGCATCTGGTTCCTGGGTCTGGTGTTCATGGTGGGATGGAGGTGGAGGGTCTTGGTAATTTTTGGTGTCATTAGCAAAGCGCAGAGGAACAGCAGGATGAAAATCCCGTCTGAGGAGGTGGTACTGGGGATAATGTCGGGACTGTACTACTATTCCTGGGGAAGAAAGCCACAAAACAAGGAGTTATTTATTCCTGTTAAATACTTCCTTTTACCAGATAACCAAAAGAACCTGGATCCAGCAAACACACACGCTCTATGGGGCAATTTAGAGTGCTCAATTTACCTTGAATCCAAGTTTTTGGACTGTGGGAGAACCTGAAGGAGACACAGGGAGAACATAGAACCTCACCCCAGTGCTGAGAGGAGAACATAACCACTAAGCCACCCGAGTCCAGTCCTGATTTCCTTTAATGAGGGGGCTGTAAAAATCCACCGCTATTGTTTTGGGTCTTATTGAACAAACAGGGTAGTGAGCCTCACTGTGATGCTCCTCGGTGTCCAGGTTCAGGTCACTGTGTTTAGAACAGCACTGCTGTAAAACTGCTTTATTGTGATGGACCCACGTTTGGGTGAAACGGGGTCTGATTATTAGAGCTCTAACAGTATTGCATTCATCAGCAGGTATACTCAGTTTCAGTCTGACGGTGTAGTAAAGTAATTAAGGTCAGAAAGTAAATGATTTGGGTTTAAAATGTACTGAACGCTCAGGGTAAACAAGAACGACACCCGGGTCACCTTGCTGCTCTCAGGCAAAACAACCACATATTACGAGGAATACGGTCTCAAAATAACAAACATCTGTATCCTAACTGTGTAAAAGTGAGTATTTAGGAGATTAGTGTGTTGTTATCGAGCGGTCTTACCTCTGCAGCGAGCCCACAGAGCCGCCTCAGGCCGCGGAGCAGCTCCAGCCCGCAGGCCTCTCACTAACGCCGCCATGACTGAACCGGTTAGCATGCCACTGTTAGCGAAACACGTCATGCTTTATTGAAAAGTAATAATAATAAAACTTCGCCGCTTCGCGATCACTAAACGTTTAATTGTTCATTTCGGTTATAATATTTGTAAACAATTTCATTTATGTTATAGTTTTGCACGATTACTTTGGTCTCGTGCGCCTATATTACGGTTATTACTGTAATCTAAAAAAAAAAAAAAAAACGAGTCAATTCAGGCAGTTTTATTTTCTTTCCTGGTACTTATGACAAACATCAGTATCAATTAATTACTTACTTAATTCACAGGAACAATTTTGGATGCTGAAAGTGAAATATTAAGTCAGATGAAGTTTTGAATTATTTTCAGAAAAATTGTTCATTCGCGCAAGATTTACGTAAAACCTGTAATACACAGCACACCTGCATAACATGAAGCATCAAAGCGTTTCTGTGATTTCAATCGGATATTTAAGACCTTCCAAATGTTACTATCACATGTTTATCTTTATGTATTAACTAATGCTTTTATATCTAAACAAAAAACTATTTAACAACTGCATTACCCTTTAAACCGGTGTATGTCGCGGGATAGTACGTCATTAAAACGCGACTGTTGATCGGCACAGTCACAGCGGTCGGTTCTGTATCTGTAACATCACTAACAGGTGAGTTTTATTGTTTAATGTATAAATATTTAAAACCCTGAACCTCCACCAGTCAGAGTTTAAGACACGAGTTTGTTCTGCGTATTGTTATTTAATTTAGTTTAAAGGTCGGATTAATATTACGATGTTGTGTTATGTAATGAATAAATGCGTTATTATTGTAAACATTTCGGTATTTTGTAGTCTCATCCGAGCTGTAAACGAAAAGTAAAAATAAAAGCAAACAGCAGCATTGTACAGAAAACTGCTGAGTCACCTGAATGAATACTGACTCAGTTTTGCGTTGGTCGTGACGTCACAGCGTGGTGTTTCAGTAATGGAGTTTGGTAGAATCAGTTCCTGAGTTCCTGTTTGGATCTTTGATGTTCAGGTGAGCGGGACGATGGCAGACCTCGGACTGAAGGCAGGAGATAAAGTTCTGGTGGTTTGGACTCATCTGTCATCTCCGGAGGTTCTGATGGATTTTGTGGAACAGATCAGTAAGGTGGTGGGGAACCAGAGTCTGGTGCTGCAGGAGAACATGGAAAGGCTCAGGATGTGTAAGTTACAGCAGCAGTGTTTTAACACCGGTTGTGTTGTATCAGATTCAAACCAGTCGGACTTCTGTCAGGTCTGTAGAGTGAATGCACATTTTGACCAACTTTCTTTTTTTATATTTCCCTCAGCTTCTCATTCAGCGTCGACCTACGACTGGGTTCTGTCTGAGCTGCTTCCCCACAGTGTTTCGGTTCACAGCTCTGAGGATCTGGTGGAAATGGCTCGGGTGCTGAAGCCGGGTGGGACTCTGCTGCTGGAGGAGCCGGTAACGGGTGAGATACCATGAACGTTCCCACAACGTTGTAAACATGCAGATACCAGAACACGGCTGATTTGTATCTTCACATTTTTAAAGGGTTTGCTCTTTCTGCATGTTGCTGCAATGCACTGCAATTTCCCTTCAGGGATCAAAACAGTATTCTGATTGTGTCCACATTGTGCTGTGGACCTGTGTAAGGGGACTTTATTAAGTGAGAGGAGCGTGACTGTCTCACTGTCTTTGTCTCGTGTTTAAGAGGTTGTTTGGAGCTCTTGTGTTGATGTGAATTTGTCCCGCTGCAGGGTCCACACCAATCGAAGGATTCAGAACGACTCAGAAACTCACGTCAGTGCTGAAACTCTCCGGTCTGGTGTCCATCACCGAGGTGAGGAGCGAACCTTTGAGTCCCGAGGCGATCGGTCGACTCACATCACCACAGGGTGCGCTGTCCCGAGTGAGAATATCAGCCTCGAAACCAGAGTTTGAGATTGGATCATCCTCTCAGCTCAAACTGAACCTCAGCAAGAAAACATCCAAAACAGGTCTCTCTCTCTCTCCCACACACACTTTAATAAAAGAGTTTGTGTTCTAAATAATCAGGATTCATAAAAATATAAAGTTTTATCTTTTATATACACTGCTCAAAAAACCAGCGTGAACACAAACACCACAATGTAACTCACACTGGTGTGAAATCCAGCTGTCCAGTTAGTGGTCAAAACTGATTGTGTATCAGTTTCACTTGCTGTTTTGCAAATGGAACAGACAACAGGTAGAAATTAGACACTTAGCATAGCATACCATACCAACTTACCATAAAGGAGAGCTTCTGCAGGTGGTGACCACAGCCCTTTTCTCTGTTCTCATCCTTTCTGGCTGATGTTTTGGTCAC
>JAOUQT010297891.1:0-16465 GCA_025769995.1 Xyliphius kryptos | reverse complement strand
TTTACACTTAGTTATTTAGCAGACGCTTTTATCCAAAGCAACTTACAAGTATCCCAACTTGGTTGGGATCAGAAAACTTGGTTGGTACAGCACCCTGGAGCAACGAGGTTTAAGAGTCTTGCTCAAGGACCCACATTGGTAACTTCAGTGGACCTGTGATTTGAACCCCCAACCCTTAGATTGATAGTCCAACGCCCTAACCACTGAGCTACCACTCCCTCCTTTTATAACTTACTAGCAAAATACCTGCGTGTCTCACTGGGGATGTGGCAGTGGTGGGAATGTGGTAGCTCAGTGGTTAGGGTGTTGGGCTATAAATCCGATGGTTGGGATTTAAATCCCAGGTTCAATGAGGTCACCAATATGGGCTCTTGAGCAAGGCTCATTGCTTCAGGTGTGCTGTTCTGACCCCAGCCATCAAGTTTGGATAATTGGATAAAAGCATCTGCTAAATGAACAAATGTAAATGTAATGCAAATGTGAAACCTCTTGTACTATTAATTAAAAAGTTCATCATGGCACCGATTTAGAAAATTAATATGGCCAATGACAGTGGTATCGATATGTACATCAGTTTTAGTTAGCAGGGGAAGCTGTGTGCCAAATTTTGTGAAGATGGGACAATAAATAAGAAAGTTAAAGATGGCGAATGTTGTTAACCATTGTGATCGTTACAAGTCGAGTTTCGAAATTAAACCTGCTTAACATTTGTAAGTAAGCTGCAAGGAATGAGCCTGCCAAATTTCAGCCTTCTACCTACATGAGAAGTTGGAAAATTAGTGACAAGTCAGTCAGTCAGTGAGGGTTTTGCCTTTTATTAGTACAGATACAAAGTGCTTAGTTTGCTATAATATTTTGCCCAAACCTACTTCTTATTTTAATAGTTGGACTTAAAAATAATCAGCCTTAAACTGATCACCCAAAAACCTTGACAATGTGGTTGATGACATCGCAAATTGTAGAGGCTCATGTACACGTAAAAAAGTCGTCTATTTAGAATCGATATTTATATATGAACATACCTAAAACATCAACTTAAACGAATATAGCTTATAGATATTACATAAATTCTAAAATAAATATAAAATAAATAATGATAACTACTGTATATACATTTTTGGGGTGGCACGGTGGCTTAGTGGTTAGCACGTTTGCCTCTGAGTGCTGGGGATTCCCGGTTCGAATCCCAGTCTGGGTGGCGTTCTCCCCGTGTATTAGTGGGTTTTCTTTGGGTTTTCTAGTTTCCTCCCACAGTCCAAAAACATGGATTCAATGTAAATTGAATGCTTTAAACTGCTCCGTATAGTGTGTGTTTGTGTGCCCAGTGATGGATTGGTGCCCTGTCCAGGGTGCCCTGTCCACGCCCAAGACTTTCTCCTCTGAATGGGCATGGGGAACCCCATTGTGGCCCAAGAACAGGATTAAGCGGAAAATAATGAATGAATGAATATACATTTTTGAGAACAAATTTATTTTACTCTAGCCGCCCCCCACTAGAAGTCTTTTATGATTATTAAATGAAAACCGAAATCCTCAGTTCTTTACGTTATTCAGCCTTGAATTTTTTTTCATGCAAAATTTCTGAAGGTAAACGATTGTTGTGTAAAAGGACATTAGAAACCCTTTGAAATTTTGTAAGGAAACTGCCTCAAGGCCTGAGAATTTTATTCTCATAAAAAATAATATACGTCCACACTGTTTATATTCTGAAAAACTCGTATTTTATATGTTCAGTAACGAATACATTTACAATATTTGAGCCTAATTATATATTATTTTTGTATGACTAGTCCAAACTAAAGATATAAAGACTGTTTAAGACTGTTTACAGTGAATACTGTATGCATTTTGCTTGTCAGTTTAAATGTGCACACTCTGCTGAGATAAAAAGCCATTTTTCTCAATTTTAACCTTTGTATCGTTCGTGCAGTTCGGCTTTGTAGGGCAGCCCTGTCCATCTGGATTTATGCCACATCCATTCAGCTGTCCAACCTATTAACTTCAAACGAACAGTGCGTTGCTATTGGTGGATGCACAGGATTTTTCTAAGAGGCTCAAAAGACAGCAGTGTTAGTGTCAGTGTCAGGGAATTTTAAAGACGCAAATTCACCACTATTACTCTTTGATCTGAAAGGTGACTGACTTAGAAAGGCATGGGATAAAAAAATGCTGAATGAGAAATGCTGATGCAACTCAGCTTAAGCCTCATTCACACCCATCAACATTCTACCTACGACTGAGCCGAGACAGGCAGCTTCTAATATGATTGGGTTAAAAAAAAAAAAAATAGACCAACTCGTCTGCCTTGTATTTTTCCTGTTAACTCATAATGGATCTCGTCTTAAGTTGGAGACATAAAGCAGCAGTTTTTACTTGTAATCTGAACTGGCAGAGGAAAGAATTGATTTGAAGTTGCAGTTCATCCAGAGGGGGTTCAGTCTGAAGAGTAAATCACCTACTGATACAAGATCCATCCATCCATTATCTTCTGCTTAATCCTATACTAGGGTCATGCGGGTAGCATGCCCATCCAGGGGAGAACGTTTCAAGTGCTGGTCAGATACACCCAGGACAGGGTGCTAATCTATCGCTGGGTACACACTCACTTCCACATGCAGACAAAATATAGGGGAAATTTTGCCAATTTACTTTGAATCCATGCTTTTGGACTTTGGTAGGAAACCGGAAAACCCGGAGGAAACTTACGCAGACACTAAGGGAACGTGGAAACAGCACCCAGATTGGGATTCGAATCTGATCCCCAGCACAGAGAAGGTGTGCTAACCGCTAATCCATGATGTAAAATGTTTTTGCTTCTTTGGACACAACTTAAGACATGTTTTTAATGTAGTACTTCAGGACTACATGAAACCATAATAGGCGCCAACCTGAAACACTAACCGAGAGAACTAAACGGGGAGAACGCGCTGGGCAGATACACCCAGAATCGGGTGCCAGTCTATTGCTAGGCACACACACAATTTAGAGCAGCCAATTTGCATTGAATCCATGTTTTTGGACTGTGGGACGAAACCGGAGAACCTGCAGGACACCCTATGGAAATATGGGAAAATGGAAACTCCACCCAAACTGGGATTCGTACCTGGATCCCCAGCACAGATTGACAAAGATGTGAACTGCTAAGCACCATGTAAAATATTTTTGCTCTTATGAAGACATAGTAATGAATGTTTGTGAGGCAATACTTTGGGATGTTGTCAAAACTACATGATATACCATGATGGGCACCGACCTAAAACACTGAAGGAATATAGGGCTTATTGAGGGTAACAATATATCAACGACCAAATATCGTAATTAATCAGCAAAATACATCGGTTTACTTCATACAGGGTCACAGAAATTGGAATTAGGAAGGAACTTTTCCCGGTGCGTGATGACAATGAGCATAATAGCCACACTTCATATCAACACAAATCAGAGTGTAATGGCATTCGCAGGAATGAGAATGTCCTGCTGCGCTTAGACATAGGACCGGCATTCGCTGGTGCCGTACTCCATCAAAACAAAACAGCTAATCAGAGCTAATGATTAGAGTCGAGGTCATGTTTGGTTGTTTGGGAGCGCTGCACTTCCCACTGAGGAATGATTTTTACCCTCAGCGATAATAATGCCCCGTTTCCCCCCTCGTTAAATTAATAGCGCTGGTTATTAAAACTGACAAGATTAATTAAACAGACATAAATTTAAACATTGAGAATCGATCAAACGGAAGCGAGAGAATATAATTAACTACAGAACTTAGCATTCAATAGCTGTGCATTCTGTTGGCAAGACGATATGAATAATACTGTTTCGAGGTACCGCGCTTCTCCCAGGACGATGCCAAGCCATTTCCATGCATCAATTATGCATAAAGCTACCTCATAGGAAAAGGATGGCATTTGCTTATTCTTACCCTTTAACTTTATATTTGTATTATAAACTGTGGTTTTAGGGACGAGTAGGAAAATCTGCCTAAAAACAAAGCACTGCTGTATGAAAACATTCGTACTACCTCACTGATGACGGCATGTCTATTATTAACTCTCTTAATAAAGAGTTCTCTTCCTTAAATATTAAAAAAAAAATAAAGCAAGGGAGTTGTGTGGCCACATGATTAATACAGGAGTGTACAGAAGCTGCCTTAGCATCTTTTTAAAACCACATTTAATAGTGGTTGAAATTTTGGCCATTAAATCAAGCGTTTGTCAGGTGAGGTTCTGACCTCCGACCACACAGGTCAAAAGTATATTTATATTTAGTGGATCGCACAACCCCATACATGGATAAACAAGGCTGTCCAAAACTTTATAATATAAACTAATAAATACCAAAGGCTTCACTCATTGATCACTAATTCCTCCACTTCCTGAGTACCTACAAGGCTAAAACTTGGTTCTCGCTTTCATACGTTCAATTGTTCGTACGGCATCGCGTTTAAACTCACCACCTCAAATGGACTGGCGTCTTCGCAAGTACCTACAGAGTACCTACTTGGCACCGTGCTTACCTTCCATGTCCTTGGAAAAACGAACAGGTTCTTGCTTTCCTACATCCGAGTGTTCAATTGGTAACCCCAACGAATGCAAGACCCCTCCAGTGTGAAGGTGGTCTTCCCGAGTACCTACAAGGCTGAAACTTTGCAGTGTGATTCCCCATCATGTCCTTCCTACATTCAATGGTGCGTTTGATATCGCCATTAAACACAAGTGTCAACACAGGGTACCTACAAGGATAAAACTCGGCAGCATGATTCCCTAATGTCCGAACACATTCTTGCTTTCCTACATTCAATTGTACAAACAAATCTTAAACTTGCTTACCTCCCATGTCCTTGGAAAAAAGAACAGGTTCTTGCTTTCCTACATTCAATTGTTCATTATTTATAGCCATTGAATGCAACTCCTTGGATGGATTGGGGTCATGGCGAGTACCTACCTAAAAAAAAGCAACCACATGGACACCGTGGTCACAACTCACACTATATTCATTCCACATATTCAGTTCAGTTTTTTAATTGCCCCCAACCTCACTCTGTAATAATACGTTTATTTGAAATACAGCCAAACTCATCACTCATTCAAAAACATTTTAGTTCTCACCCATAGCACAACATGGGTATTCTGTGAGAGTTCATATAGAGTGGTTATAATCCTGGATGTTACACTACACATGACACCAGCCAATCTGCAACATCGAAATATTTTCGTTGTGTGTCGTTCTGAGTTTCTCTTCACACAGCCGAACTGTGACGCCATTGATATTTGAAATGTTCACCCAGGGGCAAGTCAACACCCCATCAATAAAATAACAGGGAAAATGGAACAAGCCAGCTTAGATTTGAAAGGCAAACATGATTGTCATGGTTGTCCTACACGTGTGACTCTGTCCTTGTATTACATGTCTGCTTTGTGAAAGCACAAACTCTCCCCCAAAACACAAACACACAATGGAACATACCTGGCATTGTGGGCATTGTGATGAACCGAGACCTTCTGGGAATTTTAATACATTTTAAAAAGTAGTAAAGGCTTTTAAAAATGAAGAAAAACTTCTTAATAAAGCTGGTGCATTTCTTTGGTTTCCTTCCACAGTCCAAAAAAATAAATTCAAGGTGAATTGGATGCTCTAAAGTGTCCTTATATTGTGTGTGTTTTTGTGAGTGAGTGTGTACACAGAGATAGGTCATTGCCCTGTCCTGATTGTATCTGCCCAGCTAGGTGGGGTACTTAGCACATCCACCCCTTAGTGCTTGGGATCCAGGTTTGAACCTTTATCATGAAGGAGTTTGCTTGTTCTCCCCGTTTGTGTATGTTTTCTTTGAGTTGTTAGGTTTCCTCCCACAGTCCAAAAACATTGAAGGTAAATTGGATGCTCTAATATGCCCTTATGTAGTGTATGTGTGTGTGTGCTGTATCCTGGGTGTATCTGCGCAGCACCCAAAATGTTCTCTTTTGCATGGCCATGGGGGACCTCCTTCACCGTAATCTTAGTACAGGATTAAGCAGAACATCATGTTTTCTGATGCTCTCCATAAAGTATTTAAATAATTGAAAGTAATTCAAAAGAAATTAATTTGCAATTTCAGGCATATATTTTCCTCTCAACACTGACTGCAATGTAGTCCCTTCACTGCAAACTGCATTCTATAGCAGCGGATGGTTAAATGTAAGTAATTTTAAATTGTTAAATGTCGTCTAAAAGAATAAACACACTGAAAATCAAGTCATGTAACACAAGGAAAACATACTAACAAATCTGTCCCGCTGAACTTGGATGTTGACGGTGTCTACAAATTCAATCATAACAGTAGAATTTCCCATCATGTCATTATCACATAAGCGTCATTACTTAAACCAGCTAACCATCACTAAAATAACATCTGTTTAAAGGTGGCGCTGTGGTGACCCATTTCTATTTAATTGAGTTTAACAGCAGATAATGTAACAGAAGTTCATACTGTGTTAATGATACAATGGCCCCTAAGAACAATAAAGGTATACATAATAAACTGGCATTCATTCGTGTTCCGCTTAATCTTCTACTAGGGTTGCGAGGGGGTTCCCCATGCCCATCCAGGGAATGAACGTCTCGGGCGCTGAGCAGGATAGAGCGCCAATCTATTGCTGGACACATTCATTCACACACACAAACAATATGGGGCAATTTAGATCATTCAATTGACCTTCGAATCCATGTTTTGAACTGAGGGAGAAAACCGTAGAACCCGGATTAAAACCCACATGGACACGGGGAGAACATGGAAACTCCACCAAGATTGAGATTTGAACCTGGAATCCGCAGCACTGAGAGGAGAACTTGCTAACCACTAAGCCACCATGCATAATATATAATAATGTATTTTAAAATGATATCCCATCTTTTATAATTACCTCGTTGCCTCACTCACGTCTGTCCCCGCACCTCTCATTTGTCTAAACTCAACTCTTGGTGGATGGAACGCAACTCAAAAAATCTGAAACCCTCATTAAAACCTGTTTCAGATTAAATTTGGTGAGTTTGAAGTGACCGCTACATTTAAACAATGTATAAAAAAACATACGCTGGCAGCAGTAGAATTAACACAATTGGAACGTTTTGATTGGTGCAAATGATAAAATGATTGCATTTCAAAAGCAACAAGATACTGACGATGTCTCCAGAGGCTCCGTTTAGTTTTCTTTTGCTAACAATACAAATACACTTTGAAGTGAAGCTCCTCATAACGAGAGGAAAATGTATTTTTTAGTAAAAAATTATCGACTGTGATTTACAAAACTAGCTCTGCTGGGTCAGCATGTAGATAAATTGAATAAGTTCCATTCCAGCAAGTATCGATTTTCTCCGATATTGCATTTGAGCAGAAATTGACAGTTCTTTAAAAGGGAATAATAAAAGAAAGAAAATTGGTTTTGGTCTGTTCATAAACGAATCGAAACAGTATATTCACATCCCCTGCTTTTACTTGTTTATGCTCAGGGGTGTGAAAGACTCCATGTTTACATTATTATATTAACAGGAGGAGAAAAGGTCAGGCTGCATTTAAATGTTCTTTAAAATGCATTTGTTCTGGGTTCAGATCTTTTTGTCTCTTTGGCTGGTCTCCTGAAATCAGCTTTGATGGAGGAGAGTTCTGAACATGTAGTCGAGCGCACCTCTTTAACCCACACTGCAGCACTTATCATGATTTAATTGTGATTTGTTCGGAGAGCATGGCATTTTCATCTCAAAGGTTCCCATATTTTAATGGTCCTTTATGTTTCTGAAGTGTGAGATCAGTTGTAACTTATTATGGCTGAAATCCAGGTTTAAGTCGTTCTTCAAACTTCTTTATAGTCCTTTTTATAACCACTAAAGCAATAAAGCTAAAGTTTAGATTTGAAGATGTAAGGCGTCATTTATCTTTTTTTATTGACATTTTCTCTCGATAAAACCCATAATGATACTTCAGTCGGACGGTGGCTTAGTGGTTCACACATTTGTCTCTCAGCACTGGGGATCCAAGTTAGAATCCCAGTCTGGGTGAAGTGTTCTACATTTACAGTGACTACATTTACATTTTTTTATCCAAAGTGACTTACAAATGGAAGAAAACACAAGTCAGTAGTTAAGGAGAAACCAGCTACACTGTAGTATCCTAAAACCAGAACACTACCCGAGTTGGCTTTTTTTTATAGCAACTGCTTATGGAAGAGTTGTGTTTTTAAAAGTTTCTTTAAAATGCTGAGTTACTTAGCCTTATGGACAAGGTTGGGAAGATAGTTCACCATTTAGCAGTGGTAAACAATATGTTGTGAGAATTAGCGACAATTATCACTAGAGCGCAATGAACGCGTCGGAGTGTATTTAGGAAAGATGGATTGAAAGTAAGAGGGGGCAGATCCAAAGATTGTCATGTAGGTCAGAGTTGGTGCCTTGTACTGAATGCAGCAGCCAAAGAAAGCCAATAGAAAAAGAGAGGAGGAATGGAATGACACAAGTTTGCTTGGACTGGCTGAACACAAGTCAGGCTGCAGAGTTATGAATCAGCTGGAGGCCTGAATGTGGAAGCTGGGAGACCAGCAAGCAAAGCATTAAAATAATCCATAGTTTTCTGAGCCTAAACCCCCAAAGAGCAAGCCAAAGCAACAGTGGCAAGAAAAATCTCCCTGTTATGTTTTTTTTATTGACCTCCTCCTTAAGTGGCTGGGAAGCATCAACAAATGGTTCCCCGATTTCCTTTGGTTACCTCTCACAGTCCAAAAACATGGATTTAAGGTAAATTGGCTACACTAAATTGCCCCTATGAGTGAGTGTGTGCCCAGTGATAGATTGGCAACCTGTCCTAAGTGTATTTGTCCAGCACCTGAATGAATTCCCCCCTCGATGGGCATGGGGAGCCCTCCCACAAATCCAGTATAGATTTAAGCGAACGATAATAGGTAGACGGATACTACAGACAAAATTCACTGAACAGTGTAGGGACAGAGATTCATAAGGAACAATGCTCCATTTAAACATCAAAGGTCCCTAGGTCACGTCAGGTCCCAAGATTGTCTTTTTAGAATGAGCTTAAGTCTGTCAACCTGCTCACACTCATATGTGGCTGACCATGTGTCACTCCTCGAAGCCAGCTCAAATACAGTCCCTCAACATCAATCCCTCAGTCCCCCAGCATATCTCTAATAGCGAGCCACAGCCTGCTCTGTGCAAAGAGCAATATTGACACAAGTGTTTGCAGGAAGAGAGTGCCCATCTTATTATCTGGTGCTTGGCGTGAACAGGGAGAGCCTTATGGCTACCGAGAAGCTTCACTGCCAGTGTTTATACAGCTAACAAATCCGTGCGTCCAGTTCACGAACGATACATTGACTATCATTCTTATCCGGTGCATCTTCCCGGTCATCCATTTCCGATAACGCGAGTGCGTTCCAGTCAGAGAGAAAGGATTGCACCATAAAAGAATGCTGTCTGTTTTTCCCCCCAAGTGAAATCCCCTGGGCATGTAACCCAAAAGTCGTCAGTCGGATGCGATTCTTATTTGTTTGTGTTTAATCATTTGCATGAAGGAGTTTGGCAATCTGTGAGCAGAATACAAATTCTGAAGTTCAGAATGTCGACTTGCTCAGCCCGCTCGCTTAGAACGGCGCTGAAAGTATGTGATCGTGCATAAGATGAGCTGGCGGGCGCCACGTTTAGGCGGAGCGAGTGAGTCGGGTGGAAATCAGATTGAATATGCACACTTCACAAAGCAAAGCAAGTGGGAGTATTATAGCGCTTCGTAGTGTGTGGGCTCCTCATTCACAGGAAATCAAGAATGACAAGGTGTTTATGGAACGTATGGTGAAATATTAGTTGTCTTCAGGTGAGAAGAAAAACATTTCTTGAAGAAACGCTCCAAATTAAACACAGAATCATTTCAACTGATCTGATCTTTATCCACCGATAAGCACTGACTCGTCACTAATTCTTCTATTTCTCCAGTACCTACAAGACTGAAATTTGGCATTGCGAGTCCTTATTATGTCTTTGGAATTACTTTTCATTTTCCTACATTCAATGGTTCATTCGAGATCGCAATCAAATGTGAGACCCCGCCAGGGTCACATCCGGGTCTCCTCGAAAACCTACAAGGCTGATTCCCTACAATGTTCTTGAAAAGTACTTTTCACCTTCCTATGTTCAATGCTTCATTCAATATTGCCATTAAACGCAAGACGTCTTACCACATATCTACAGATCTGAAATTGGCACCTTCATTCCTAATCATGTCCTCAAAAAATTAACTGCTTCTCACTTTCCTAAATTTGATGGTTCATTCGATATCGCCATTGAATACAAGACCCCACTAGTGTCACATTGAAGTCTTCCTGAGTACCAACTCAAGGTACCCGAGTTCACCTCGGCTGGATTGGAGTCTTTGCAAGTATTTTAATTGCCACAAACCTCATTTTATAATAATCTGTACATTTTAAATATATAAACTCCTACATCAATAGCTAAAAGGAATATATTTACCTGAATATGCAAATATGCACTAATCCCTCTGCTGGTAGCTGAGGCTAATTAAAGAAAACAAGAAAACCTATATGAATAAAAACGTGCCAAATGCAGGATTAAAAAGTTCATTGGAGTCATTGGAGTTCATTGGAGTCATTTCGGCTCTATACCATTGACATCACCTTGTAAATGGACGTCAACCCTTCCGTCCTGCTGGCCTTCACGTTTTTGTTGAACTACAGAACAACAAGCAATATCTATTCAGCAAAGAAAGATTACGGTTATCATGTCACGTGTTGGTGACATTTTGCAAGAAATGTGCATTTTTTTCTCTTTTCTTCATGCCTCTTGCAAAATAAACACTTTAGGCACGGGGTATTTTGTGGGAGCTGTTTGAAAAAGTTATCTAAGCCACTCAGGAAAAAAAAGAAAGAGAAAAAAAAAAAACTAAACAAATATCAAAATGTTGTTTACAGAGTGGGGTTGTTTTCCTCTGAGCACAAATTACACCACGCCTTCTCCCTGGATCTAGAAGGCAGACTTCTAAAGCAAGTGTCAACAGATGAAAGGAGAACATGTCTGCAGGAGTGTGTTAACATCAGAGCGGACGCAACGGCGGCCACTCATTTAATGTCAAGTGAAGGAGACACGTGCACGGGTGATTGAATTGCACTATTACCGTATCTCGGCATGGCTGATTTGAAACAGCAGCAGGTGCAGCGATGTCATCGGAATGTAGCCGCTTTTACAGCCTGTCACAGCGATGGAGGAAAACAGAAGGGAGAGTCAAAGCTGAGTGACAGCCTCTCCACAGTCAAGCCATTTGCATGACAGGCTGGCAATTGTATAGAAAGAGAACTTTCAATGCATCATTACAGAACAGCTATGCCATCAGTCGCCGATGGCTTTAAATTCTAGGCTTTTGAAATAAACCCGACTGAAAAAGATGGGTTTTCATTGGCTTTCCATGATTGGTATTTGTGTCTGACTTGCGAGCATGAGCAAAAACAAAAGAGAGAGAGTTTCAATGTAAGAAAGTTACTTTCTTTTTTAATATTGAGGGTTTCTTTTAGGGTTACCATGTGTCTAGAACAACACACACTCATTCGCACATTCAACTAAATTAATCATGTTGTACATAAAGCCTTTAATAAAGAAAGTTATAAGGTGATTTATATGCCTACAGTGCTTACACACAGAGGAATCTGTCCATCACATTTAACCCACAGTCGTGAGGTGACCACTCATGCTCGGAGTGGTGGGCAGCCCTGTACATGATGCCTTGGAAGCATTTGAGGTTAGGTGCCTTGCTCAAGGGCACTTCAGCTATAGTACAGTAATCGAACCCACATATTTTACATACATCAATTTTCTACCTCTTAATCCTTTACTGGGGTCACGGTGGGAAGTGGGGCGGAAGGTGTTTCCTATAACCATCCAAGGGAAATGTTTCAGGTGTTGGGCAGGTACACCCAGGACAGGGCGCCAATGTATTGATGGGTACACTCTCTCATCCAATACACAGACATTTTGAATATGGGAAATTGAGAGCAAACAATTTACCCTGAATCCATGCTTTTGGGCTGTAGGAGGAAACCGGAGAATCGGACAAAACCCATGCGGACAAGGGGAGAACATGGAAACTTCAATCAGATTGGGATTTGAACCTGGATCCTGGATTTATGGCATTTAAATTGGATTGCGTGGTATTTCATGGTAAAGCTTTGTTGTACAGACACTACTGACCACCAAATGCCCAGCCTAAACCATTCATAATTGAGTATTTAACACACATTTATCACACCTTATAACCAGCATCAAAAACAGTAGAATGGCTTAATATCAGACGAACTGATGTCTGAGCCAATGTGATTTCTCTCTCTCTCTGTGCTTGCGCTTGAGGGATAAACCCAAGTCCAGCTGTCATTTATTCGGAACAGAGCAGGGACTGAAGCTTTATGTTCAAATAAACATTTCACAAGGCTGTATAAATTAATTTAAACTGATGCAGAGGCAACTTCAACCAAAGCCTCTTTCATATCAACAAGGTAACCGAAGAAATGTGCTGAATCCCAGCAAATCCGTATTCACTTAGGTTTTTAAATATCTGTTTTTGATGAATAATTACTGTTTCCATTCCCCCGGGATTTTTGAAATGATGCGCGGATGGAAACTTTACTCATTCGAGTGTGCATCTGTTATTAGAGGCTTTACTTAGAGCTCCATTTTATTAAACTAAATCAATCGTAATGGAATTTTTATGTCCTTCACTAAAGACATGTTTCTTTAAGTCTACCTTCCACACAGTAAGCGCTCTCTCCGATTTCCACTGGGGTCACGCTGGGAACTGTTATTTTATTTTATTTTTTTTGTCTGAATCAAAATTGCAGCTCCTTGCAAACATTTCATTATTTAGAGTTTTCCCAAGTATCTAACCAGCTCATGATTCTTTAACTGCTTGTTTGCTCATTAGGCAGAACTTCTATTTTATGGTTTGCGCCACATCTTGCTCTAACGCGCCGTGTTTGGAAAAACTAAACTAATGAGACATATGTAAGTATTCTATGCATTCATTTATTTTTATGTTATTAAAGCAGGCAGCTGAAAGATCTTCCCTACGGCGATCTTCATCCGTATACCAGGCACGGATCTGCAAAATGGCTGAAAGATTCCACAATGATCCACTTTTGTTGCTTATTATTTTGGAGACCGGCTGCATGGAGTCCAAGACTTCGGACTCTTCTGTTCTTATTAGTGAACAACATTCCGGGCATCTTTTGGGTTTTTTTTTTTTTTAAATGAATACTTTGATGAATTATTCAGACTTGGAGATGTATGTGCTCTAATGACTCCTCTCAATCGAGAAGAGATGAGATTAAAGGTGTGGATGAGGAGTATGTCCGAAAGCATAAAATAATACTCAAGCCTGGACAAGAAGATCTATTTATGTATCAATACATGTTTAATAAATGCTCAAAAAGGAACTTATGAATGTTATATGAGTGTTAATGAAGTATTTTTGATGAAGACCATCTATTTATTTACCATCCTATCCACAAAACTTCCACCTTGTCATTATTTGGTTACCATTCATTCACCCACCTTCCATTAGACCAACATTCATTCATGCATAATCCACCCACAATCGTGCCACCATTCAGCCTCCATCCATCTATTAAACAAATCTTCACATTTATTCATCCATCCATTGACTCATCTACATCTATACATCCACTACCCATCTATTAGTTACTCATTATTTATTCAGGCATCATCCATTCATCCATTCTCTTCCACTTAATTCTCTAGAGGGGGGTCACATTCACTCACAAACACACACACACCCTCTATATGGGGCAAATTAGAGCAACCAACTTACTTTAAATTCATGTTTTGGGACTGTGGGAGGAAACCGATGAACCCAGAAGAACCCCACATGAACACGGAGAGAACATCTAAACTCCACCAAGATCAGGATTCCAAACCTTAATCCCCACCCCCAGAGGCAAACATGCTAAACAATAAGCCCCAATCAATTCACCATCTTTGAATTATTCCATTCATCCACTATCTAGCCATTATCTTTTCAGCCAATGTCTGTTCATTCATCCATTCATTTACACACTCATTTTAGATTACATTTACATTTGGTCATTTAGCGGACGCTCACAAGTATCTCACTTTATATTTTGCGTCAGAACACAGTGGTTAGGGTGTTGTGGTAGCAATCTAAGGGTTTTGGGTTCAAATCTTTGAGCAAGACCCTTAACCCTCATTGATCCAGGGATTTTGCATGTTACCCTGAGTTACCACACCATTGCACCATTTATACATCTTCCTAGCCATTTGTTTATCCATCCATAATCTCTTTTAAAGATTCATTTCTTTCGTGTACTTAAAAATGTAATAAACCGCTTTTAAAAGGCAGATCAGATTGCAGGTTATGCAACAAGCACAAAAATGGGGCAGGTGGAGACTTACTGACTCAGGTCTTGGATAACTGGTTGATTGATGGTTCATAACTTCCTTTGATGAGTTCTGACCTAAGTTAAAACAATGCAAAAGATAATTACTTTATAGAAACTCTATTCATCATAAAACAGCAATGGAAATCATCTATTTTTAAATGTTTATATGCATTGAAATCCCATTATCCTGTCAATTAAAGGCTTGGATACAAAAAAAATGTGTTTAAAAACGGCTACACAGATCAGAATCAGTCAATATTTAATAAAAAGCCAGAATATTGTTAAAGAAATGGGATGGGTGGCATCACGTTTCCCAGTCAGCACACAAACAGCTCGTTCCCAGTCAGCTCATTTTTCTTTCATTGGAATGCTATTCAGAGATATGTTGCATAATCCAATTTAGGGATTAAAAACTTCCAACCAGCCAACAGGAAATGTAAAATAATAAATAAATAAAACGCGGAGATGGGTTTATTAAGCCAAAGATGCCATAGTCTGTTGGTTAAATCTCATATTTTTGCAGGCTTTACGTAAAGCCTCCATGTTTACGATACATACACAGTTAAACGCTGCAGTAAATCTGGTATCAGCATATCATGCAGGCGGTACTGTATCCTACATATTGACAGGAGCAAGTCAATTACAAAACGACCTTAAATGACTCGGAGCATTGAGCGCATTTTGATTCCCTAGAATTGGCAGTATATTGAGTAGCATTATCTCCCTGGAACACCTGCATATCTGAACACGCTCGTTCTCTTTCCTCACTGACGACGTTAGCAGAAGTATTTTCACGGGTGGTCGTGCCGCAGTCGCCCGGTTTCCACTGTGTCGGTGCCAGTGGTGTACACCCTAAAGTGGCTGGCAAAGCCTCTTTGATGCACAGTAATCTCCAAACGTGCAGTACAATTTGTCAGGTAGGCAGAGAGACTGAGAGTGCTTTCTTAACATTGTCACAGGGAATCCATTCAGGCCTCTGCTTGGGGTGCATACCGGGAGAAAGCTTGTTCTGAAAAGCCCGTTTAATAACGCACCGCTGCTCCTCACTAATTCCATCTCGTCTGGAAGAAGTGAGGCGACAGACCTGTTTTTTGTTTCACTCTCCATGAACTCATCGATACTCCGTGCAGGGAACTGTTCTGCCTAACTTTCTAACAGAAGCAAATCACAATGACCTCCTGCATGGATAGTTAATGGTTAAAAAAAATAACGAGCAGTGTGTGTTTCCTTCATCTTGCATCATGCAAGTGCAGTTTCCAAGCACTGTTTGGTGTGAGCAGGGACATATGGAGCTGCACACCGTTACTCTCTGGTGGAAAATGAATACGATGAGTAAAACATGAGACACATCAAATTTCAGCTCACACATCTGTCAGTGTTGGCTAAGAAGTATCTGCTCTCAGATAGCTCGGGAGACACTGGATTTGGGGGTGGCGGATGAAAGGACATAAACTTGGAGTCATTGAGCAGCATTTACGACTTGATGGAAAGGATCTGATTATTTTAACAGGCTTGTAAAATAGGACTTTCTTGTATTTCTGAGGGTTTTAGAGGCAAGTATGAGGAACAATGAGAACATCTGCACCATTTCCGGTTCGATGGATTTAACAGACAGACGGAACTTGCTGGTTTACAGATTATTTAGGAAGCCCTCAGTAACTTTTGTAAAAAAAAGACACATTTAAATCCGTTATATATACTCATAAAACTGGAAGTTACCGTCCTTAAATCTGATTGGCTGAGCCGCTGGTCTGGAGCGGCATTATTCACAATAACCCACACATCTGACCGATTCACAGTCGTATAAATGCGATATAGAAAATAGTTTTTTTTTCGAAGATTTTCATAAACCGGGCTCTGTAATTTGAACGTTTAAAAAAACGGAAGATTTTACATGCATCAGGGTTTAAAAAAATGGACTGGATTATGTCACGGAAGAGTTGGAATAAAGGTCAAAAAAATAAAGGGAACACAAAAATAACACATCCTAGATCTCAATGAATAAAATATTTCAG
>JAOUQT010297883.1:0-16466 GCA_025769995.1 Xyliphius kryptos | reverse complement strand
CATCACCAGAGCAAACAAGAAGGGGGTTCAGAGCCGATTCTTCATGCAGTCCCACCTCTTAACCTGTCAGTACATTTCCATTTCTATACTTGATCACATGTTGCACATCTTTTCTGCTCTATCGCTCTGCCTCGCAAGGCGATATAACTCCTTTTTTCTTTCCTTACTGCCTAACATTTAATACAATTCATCATAAGTTTTCTGCTTGGCCTTTGCTACCTCCCTCTTTGTTGTACGCTTCATCTCTTTATACTTCTGCTTACTCTCTTCAGTCCTCTCCCTCTCCCATTTCTTCTTTGCTAACCTCTTCCTCTGAATAACCTCCTGCACATCCTTGTTCCAGCACCAGGTTTCCTTGCTGTCTTTTACATGGCCAGACGACACACCATGTACCTTCCTGCCTGTCTGTCTAATTACTGTTGCTGCTGCTACCCATTCATCTGGAAGCTCTTTGCTACCACTTAAAGCCTTTCTCAAGTCCTTTCTGAACTCCTCACAGCATTCCTCCTTTCTTAACTACCACCATTTTGTCCTCTTCTCTACATTTGCCCTCTTCCTAACCACCAGAGCAACCCTGCAAACCACCATCCAATGTTGTCTAGCTACACTATCCCTTGCCACTACCTTACAGTCTCTAATCTCTTTCAAGTGACCTAGTTTACTTCATCTAGCTCCCTCCAGAATCTCTTACTCTCCTCCAACTCACAGCTAACTTGTCGTGCATAGCCGCTAACAACATTTAACATTACACCTTCAATTTCTAACTTTAAACTCATCACCCTATCGGACACTATTTTCACCTCAGCAACACTCTTTGCATAGTCCTCCTTCAGGACCATGCCAACATTTCTCTTTCTATCCACACCATGATAGAACAGTTTAAAACCTGCACCAATGCTTCAAACCTTGCTACCCTTCCACTTTCTCTTCTGCACAAAATATCCACTTTATTCTCTCCATCATCTCAGCCAGTTCTTAACCTTTTCCTGTCCCTGTTCCTTCTTTTAAGTGTTGCTAACTTCAGTTCTACACTCTTGACTCTCGTGTTCTTTCTCCGTCTCCTCACACGCTTCCCTCCTCGTCGTCTTTGTCAAACAGTAGCACAGTTTCCGCCAGTACCCTACTTGCCGCCAGTACTGGTGGCGGTCGTTGTTAACCCGTGTCGCGACAGATCCGGTATGTAACAATCAGTACCGCGCATTTACATTTTTGGCAATTGTTTTACGCCGGATGCCCTTTCTGACGCAACCCTAACCATTTATCTGGGCTTGGGACCGGCACTAGAAATAGACTGGCTTGTGCTCTCAAATGGCTGGTTTAATGACATTAATCAATAAATAAATAAATAAATATTATGTCACCATACGATCTGAAATGTAAACACTTTTAAGCTTTTAAGAACTAATACATTTCTATAAAATAACACAATAATTGCACCCTCAAAGCACAACAGGGTCAGAATTTGGTTCAGACAACTAGTTGTATTTTCTTGAAAGACTTTGAGCTATTGCCTGCCTGAGTACTGTTTGTGATCATGTAGATTCCATCTCATGAATACCTGTCTTCTGAAAAGAAGGATAACTGCCATGTCACAAAGTGCAAGACATGGGAATCTATGCTCCTCTGACAGGTCTTTACTTTCATCTCTAGCTTTGCTCAAGAAGAAAAACAATTAATTAATGCAAACTCCTCAGTATTCAGACTAAATCTTGTGTATGCTGTTGAATTTCAATATCAACCTTCAATATTTCCACCAATGAACTAAGTACCTTTGATATTATTTGTGTTCTGATGTGTCTATATTCTTAAATATAGGATATGATTCTGATGATAATATTTTGCAATTAAAAACATTTCTTGAACTGCATTGAACTGGCCAACAGTACGGTATCAACCTTACAGATTAGTTTTGCATTTAAAAAATATTCTTCCGGATATGACACCAATGCTGCAACCATGATGACCTCTTGCTAAACTGGCCTTACAAGTGAATAGAGAAGTATTCTGATGTGTGCTTAGCAACTAATTTGTGTTTTATTACAAATGTGTCCATCAACTTCAAATAGAACGGAAAAACAAATATCTTTAAAATTAGGTGGAATACTTTTAACTTACAGTATAATACTGTTTAAATAAAAAGCAAGTTAATGCTAATTATCAATAAATCCCTAGAAATATAAATATAAAAGTCTTAGCATTATGGTATACAGTGATATTTAAAAACTGTATATTGTAGCTTTACCAATGACACAAAAGAGGAACAATACTCAACCAATGCATTTGGTTTAATTTCTTTGTAAATATATATGAATAAAGCGGAAGAAGATGATAATATTAAATCACTATATTAATTCAGATATTATTAAACTGTGTCAAGCCAATTATATATCCTGCAAAATGTTTAAATGCCTTCTTGTATATTTTATTCTATTACAGCCTAAATACTGCATACAGAACTGTCTAAAAGTCATAGACACCTTAAGGTTTGGATTAAGACTTGGCCATCTTTTAATACCAATCCTTGGTGGAATTAATAAAATCTTTTGGGCAGTTGTCATGTTGCACAGTCCACCTCTGATTCAGGTCAAATTGTTGAACCTACTGTGTCTTAGTTTTTCCCACGGCAGCAGCTCAACGAGTTAACTTGCAGTTTCAATGCTTGACTCTTAGATCATGCATAGTCTTTCACTGTGTGACCTTTGACTGGATATTTGTTGATGCCGTCGCACTCCTGAACTCGAAATCTCTGTTCATAGTCAAAGACACTTATGTTGCTCTTTTTAATCATAGCTGGTAAATGTTGCCTTCTGCAGTGTAGTACACAGATCAACACCTTATATGAGAGCTGTTTGTGATCTAAGAAAAAATTATCAGTGGTCAAATGCCTGAAGGGCCCATTTATGGTTCTTGTTCCTGGCACCAAATAGATTCAATGTTTCCCACTTATCTTTTGAAAATAGAAAATAAAATTTTATTTGATTTTTTTTGAGTGGAAATCACTGAGGTATTTGTTAATGAACTGGAAGTTATACTCACCAGCCACTTTATTTGGCACACCCGAATTGCAACCCGAGCATTAGAATAGGGAAGAAAGATGATAAGTGACTTTAAATGTGGCATGATTGAAAGGCATCAGGCAAATAACCACTCATTACAACCAAGGAATGCAGAATACCATTTCTGTTAAAAGTATGCCATCAAAATTAAGGTAGTTCTGAAGGCAAAAGGGAGCCAAGTGTTTACTAGCAAGGTGTACCTAATAAAGTTGGTGGAGAGTGTATAGTAACTCTATTTGTTACTTAGCATATGACATGCATAGGTTTGCAGCATAGGACATTCATCTAAAAAATAGTATTGAATATTTTGGTTATATTATAAAACAATGACTAAATAGTTTAAATTGGTAATATTACTGATGCACTGGAATTTTCTGAGAAAAATTATGATGCCCAGCTTTGAAGTCCAGGCAGATTACGGTAATGCAGAGACATTTTACAGTCCTGATCTCAACAAGATCGATCACATTTTCTCTCTTTTCCCTTATCTCTTCTGCTACACTTCTCCTGTCTTGTCTACTACTACTCTGAGAGATTACTCCATTTTGCTCTACAAAATAAGAAATTAATGGAATTAATTAAATGGTCTCTCAACAAAATTAACACGATCTTCTCAATGAGAAGTTTTCAGCTGGCTAAATGAGGCGAGTTGTGCGCCGACTCTTTCTGTGGAGGACATTGAGGACGTCTATCTATTCGGAACCATGATCACTGGCATTGTGCTGATTGGATTAGGCATTGCCCTGATCTATCAAAAAATTAAATTAACGGGAACAGCTGTCCGAGACCCTTTGAAAATGCCCAACATGATTGACGCAATAGGCAGAGCTGCCAGCACTCAAATTATGACTTTGAATCGGAACACGGACAACATCATATCTTTGATATGAATTGAACCTTTTTTGTCAACTAGACACTTAAACTAGCACTTTAATTGTTTAATTGACAGAAAAGTTCAATTCAATTCAATTCAATTCAATTCAATTCAATTCAATTCAATTCATAAGAAACTCCTTGCTCCACCCATGTATTGAATTAGTAATCATTTAACAGCAGAAAACAGCCAGAATATAATATCTGCTGTTTTGTAGAAAAAAAAGAAAGAAAGACATTTTGATCATTATTTTTTCAAATCAAATCAAATTTTATTTGTCACATACATAGTAATACACAGTATTACTGCACACATTAAAGCTATCAATAAGGATTCAATTAAGATTAAAGCTATAAAAATATATAGAACAAATATGTATATAAGAGAGAAAAATATAAGTAAAATGTGAAAATATGAAAATATAGAAATATAAAGAATCTGAATATACAGAATATACATGTTATGTTATATATTATGTTCCATTAAAGCAGAAGTGAAATTATAAGATGACGTTATTGTGGAAAAAAAGCCCATATTGTGGAATAATGTTTGCAGAAGTCATTTCATAAGAAGTGGCACCTGATTCTAAACTGTAACCAGCACACACACACACGCACATCAGTACAGCTGTCAAGAACCAGCATGACTCACACAAGGTCTGAGTTCCTCAAAGTAAGTGCTTTTACTATTTATTTTATTTTAACTTCCACCTTTGTAAATTATTTTATTACAATTAACCTGTTTTTTTACCTGTTAATTTTTAACATGATATACAGTTTTTTATCATTTCAAATTGTAATCAGATTGAACTAAATGTTTGTGATGGTGAATAATAAATATGCTTAAATAGAGTGTCTAATCCCAGATTATAGATAAATCAAACTGATCTTATTTTATCTTACTGCTCATTTACATGGTGTTGCCATATGTCAGAAGTAGAAATTTTCTACTTTATTACTAAAACTTAAAAAGGCGGCTGATATGTTATGTATGAATTTGTTCAGAAAATTTATTAATTATTAAACTAAATTAATTATTATATTTTTTAATGAAAATATCACAAAGTTGGATTTTTTTCGTATTGTTTTCAAGTAAAAACAAATGTTTGTTATATTCCTTGACTGGTGGCAACAATTTACCAACTACCTCGTTAATATACTGTTATATATAAATATACTGTATGTATGTATATGTAATACTTTTTGCTATGGAGGCAAATCAAATTAAAATGCAATATGCAAAATCGCAAATTTACATTTACATGGTCCACACGTGCACGCAATTTAACATGGAAATTCAGATTTCAAATTAGTAGTTTGCAATTTGCAAGGCCCCTATAAGAGGCGAAGTGCGCGATCACATGTAGGTGTTACGATGCATGCCTGAGCTGAGGGGAGCTGTGTAGGCTGCTCTCCTCGAGAACAGGATGACACGGGAAAACACAAACTTTATTTGGGCATAAATAAAAAATAAACTCATCAATATGGTCGTCATATTCAGATTCAGATAAAACCACATACAGCGGATGAATATGCCATGTGAGCTCATCTTCACGTGACATCTCCTATCCGAGTTTAATGAAATCACCTGACACAAAGGTTTCGTGTCTAAAAGCAAGGAATGATGCTATCAGAACTTAATCTTTGTCATGGTGGTAGAAAAGCTTATTTGGACTCTCGCCCACCTTGTCTGCTATGCTTCGATTTGAATAAGCTCTTCTGCCACCATGTTTCAAAAACTGTACTGCTACTGCTACCGTGCATGATATACAGTAGTTCTGTCCTAATTGGCTGCTAGAGTTGATATTTGAAGTAAAGTTTGGGTTCTGACACATTTTCATGGTGATGAGATTTGTCATGGTGGCACGGCGGTGCAGTTAGTAGTGCTGTCGCCTCACAGCAAGAAGTACCCAGGTTCGATCCTCGGGTGAACCAACCTGGGAAATTCATGAGTGGTGTTTGCATGTTCTTCTCATGTTTGCGTGGGTTTCCTCCACGTGCCACTGTCCAAAGACAAGCATCTCGTGTCTATATTAGCCCTTAGTGTGTGAATGTGTGTGTGACTGTGTATGTTTGTGAGTGAGTACTACGATGAAGTGGAACCCTGTCTAGGGTTGTTCCTACCCATGTGACGAGTGTTGCAGTGTGGGCACTGGCTGGTCAGCAAGCTCATGTGGATTAAGCAGAAGATAATGAAAGGATGGATGAATGCATTGGCATTAAATGCAAATGCATACTAGGTATAAAATAACATTTTAATTATCATTTAATTATCATTTCATTATTTAATTATCATTTTGATACAACTGTTTACTTTGTCATTTTGTGTATTATATTTTAATTATAATTTTGAGCCTAATTTAAAGTATTTTCAAACTTAGCTCACTCAATAACATTATATCTTTTTCTATAAGAAATTGTCTGCAATATGTCAAAGTTGACATTTATTTATATATTTTTGTCTATTTATGCATAGAAAACCTGCCTAATACTGTTTAGGACCACCTTGGACTGGCAACAGCAAAACAATAGCGGCAGAAGCTTTAAACTCTATAAGTTTTGAGGTGTTGACCCGTTAGATCAGACTTTATTCAGTGCATCCCACTGATGCACAGTTTTGTGGCCAAATCGAAAACATCAGCTTTGCCAAGTTCCTAAAAAAATCCTTAACAAGCAAAAGGGGAAAAAAGGAACAAATATCACAAAGATGAAACAAAGTATCAGGTCATCGTTGGGCATGGGTACAACAAATACAATATTATTATCAATTTAGTTCAAAGAACAGTAAAAGTCCCCAGAAGATCTGTATCAGATTCTGCAAGAAGCTTTGTAAAACTTTTTAGTTAACTGACTTATAAAAGTCAAATTGTACATTGGAACACCGAGTAATGAATTTGAACCCAAAAGTTTGATTTGAATGTTGATGAAATGTTGCATTGTTTATTACTGTTTACAGCAGTTTATATTAATTACGTTGAAATATATTAATTATTTATTTAGTTTTTTTTGCTTTGTACCTCTAACTAAATTAAAAGCATGAACCGCAGTGTAAATTCTCAGTCCAAAACCAATGTAGGAAACAAATGCAGCAATAAATATATCAATAAAAGAGACCAAAATCCTGCATAACAGATGCAAAGTAAAAGATGCAAAGTTCAAAGCAACACATAACAGAGAATTCTCAAGCAAAAAATAAACTTGGTTTTACTTACTCTTACACACTTGCAACAAACATTAAATATTAATTATTATTATTATTATTAATATTATTATTATTATTACTAAGCCCTGTGAACTGTGGTTTATGTTACTCCTGTGTCCTGGCAGCCCCCAGTGGAGGCAGGTGGTAATGCCAAATCCTTATCAGAATCCCCCCTAAGGAGCTCAACAAAATATAAGAGATAACTTGTGGCCAGTTGTTCAGCATTCACAGCATGAATTTCCCAGTACTCTAGAGTTAGCCAGTGGTGGGAGTTAGAAATTTGCATGTTGGTGCACCTACTTTACATGAATTCACACAGAATGATTTGACACAGATCATGTAGTCCTTAATAATAATAATATAATACAATAACATACATTATTGTACAGTGAATTTATTTATTTTCTTTGCATAGCCCATCTTTATAATAGGGGATGGAGCACAGGGACAGGCACATACAATATCTTTGCAGGACAAACAGTAAAGGTAAGCTTGGGAGTGCTGCGGCTTGAACCACAAACCTTCTAATAAATAACTCGGAGCCTTAACCACTGAGCAAACACTGCCCCTACAAAGTCATAACATACAGTAAGTGAAACCACTGGCACCACATTCACTTATTTGTCCTGAGAAATTCAGAACAAAGGATCTCTGGTGACTCACAAGGTGGCAATCCTGGTCAAAGGCTGGGACAGGTCCATGGGTTCACTAGGTTTCGGCACTGCAGAGGGTTGTCAATTTAAAACCTCACCTTGTTATAGCAGGCCAACTCTCTTAGCACTTCCAGGATAAACCCCCAGTAGAATGCATCTTTAAGAGCCAGCCCATTCCAGCCAATTATTTCAGCAATAGCATACTGAGCATCCCACTTAGTGCCCTTTTAAGACACAGTTACTTCTCCCTAAAATCCCTGCCATCAGCTGAATAGTTTAACACATCAATAAAAGTTAAACAAGAACAGCCATCATCCAGTGCAACACTTTGTTCATCAGCAGACTCGTTCATCGTAGGACTCACTCACAAACATACACAGTCACACACACATACAGTTCAGCAATATACAGTACAGATCACACTGAAGAAGAAAACATTTACAATCCTCAGGCTTACTTATTTAACACTCTGTGCAGAGCGATGGAAACGGACATGCTGCTGCAGGCAGAAGAAAATAAAATATCTTTTTCTCCTTCCATTGTTGGCTGTAATGTTAGAAGCAAATGAATTATTTAATTAAATCCAAATATTTTTATATTAATAATATGAGTCCAAAAATATAAATGCATCAGGTAAGGTTCCAACAAGGCATAACAGAGAAACGGAAATCATCACCTCACAATGTTTGGGAGCATGGATGAGACAGCTTTCTTTGATACCCTCTATTTCTTGATGCCTGGCCCCTGATGATACAGTCCACACTGTAATATTGTCTATCCAGGTTATTTTTGGTCTTCCATGTCATCTTCCCTCCACAAGTGCCTTATCACATGACCATAGTAACATAACTTGAAGAATTTTATGTGGTTTAGTAACTCTATTTCTGTTCTGGTCATTTTAGGCTTGCTCAATGTTCATAGTGTTCATCCATGAGATACTCAACAACTTCCACAGGCACTTGTTTACAAAACCCTGAATATGTCTTTCTTCAGCGTCCAGGCTTGACATGAATATGTGGCTACTGGTCAGACCGAGGCTTTCATCAGTCGTAGCTTGCTGATGGTGTTAATAAATTTGTTTTCGATATGTTTGTCAGTTTGACAACCACCACCATGCTAGTTGCCATTTTTGACTTTACTTCACTCAATCTGCAGCCTTTGTTAGTCTTTAACGCCAATATGCAAGAGTCCACTTGTTCCAATATTCTGCCTTCCACTGTGATCGTCCAGTATGTCTTCAGTGCTGGTGATCACCTTCATTTTATACTGACTTGATCAGTATGGTATATTCCTTTTCAGCTTTCTCAAAGACATCATCTCCTGTAGTTCTTCTTGTGATGTGACCAATAAGACAATTTTCCGAAGATACTGTGTATCTGAGATTGTTAATGGTTCTCCCACCAACACTGAATCCTCCCATAAATCCTACTAGTGCTTTCTTCATCATTTGTTCTACTAGAATGCTAAACAGACATGGGGAGAGGTTACATCCTTGTCAGACTCCTGATGCACAACCATGCTTTTGGATGATTTGCTGTCCTTACATTTGCACACTGACTTTTGACTGTAAATATTTCTGAGCAGTTTGACCAGGTGTCAGGAGAAACCCATCTCAAGCATGGTTGACTTATAAAACTGATTTAGGTCTCACCAGGTGTCCATGCTGCACCATGTTGAAGCAAGTTTTAGATAAAACAACAAACCAAACCAACAAGCCAATGAAACAGTATTACATTCAAGTATCATGATGGCTTATCAGTACTCTCAGGCTTTGATTTTTGGTTTAAGTGTTTTTTTCACTAAAAGGAAGTTTTGTAAAATCAGTTGCATCAGGAACTGAACCTATATATTGCACCCAAAAATGTAATGATAAAATAATTATCACTATTTGCTGTAATATGCACATGAATCTAAAGCACTGTTGTTTCCACAGGGCAGGCGCGATCTACCATAATTCACAATGGACAAAACAGATTTCACTCTGGATTACATATCTGTGGACTATACAAACTACACGGATGATAATCAGACACATGTGGACGCTTCTCACAATGCATACCACATTTGCTCTGGAGAGATCCTGTGCATGTCGCTGCTAGTTGTGAATGTAATCATCATAGTCCTGGGCATTTTGGGAAATGGCGTGGTGATCTGGATCGCAGGTTTTAAGATGAAGAAGACTGTCAACACAACCTGGTACCTAAGCCTTGCCATTTCTGACTTCATATTTTGTGCCATGTTGCCATTCAACACCTTTTACATTGCCACATTGGACTGGGCCTTTGGACTTTTCATGTGCAGGTTAACTTCGTTTGTGATGTTTCTCAACATGTTCAGCAGCATCTTTCTTATCATCATCATCAGTGTGGATCGCTGCATTTCAGTCATGTTCCCTGTTTGGGCACAAAACCGGCGCACTATAAGGAAGGCATCATTGATAGTCCTTCTTGCATGGGTTTTATCAGTCTCCTTGAGCACGCCATCTGCCATTTTCCGAGATGTTCAGCACCATCTAGGTAGAACCCGGTGCCACAATAATTATTATAGCCAACACAACCACAAATCTATAGCCATCTGCAGGTTTATTTTTGGGTTCCTGATACCATTCCTGATCATCATTGTGTGCTACTCAGTAATTATCATAAAGCTAAGAAGTAATCAGATGGCAAAGAATACAAAGCCATTTAAAATAATGACAGCTCTCATTGGGACTTTCTTCATCTGCTGGCTGCCATACCACACATTTGTGCTGGCTGAACTGACCCAGAGCATCCCCAATGACATCATTGCATATGGACTCAAGATTGGAACCTCGGTCGCATCAGCTAACAGCTTCCTCAACCCAATTCTCTATGTCTTCATGGGTAATGACTTTAGAAAGAAGTTTAAGAACTCTATCCTGACTAAGATTGAGAATGCAATAGGAGAGGAAGGACGCACCACAAGTCGCTACTTATCCCGTTCCAGTTCAATGGATGCCAGAGGATCAACTCACATTTGATTCAATACGGAATAATTAAACAAAATCAGGTCCTGATTCACATGTGAATACTGCATGTCAGTAGGTCCATTTCCTCTGCTCTCATAGTGATTTAGTTCAAATCAGTTTTAACAACGCAATGTGTAGGATCCTACGTGTGCAATACAGATTATGATGGCCAGATTATGAGCTATGATCAGCTCTCAGTAGCTACTTTCAAAATATCATCTACAAAATTGATTTGCATGTCAAGCGAAGAGTTTATATTAAATAAATAGGTAAAATTTGTATTTGTAGTTATTCACTCTTTTACTCAGTTATTTAGCTTTCATGTAAGATTACAGATATTACTGTTACTTGTTGTTCATTGTAGTAGTGTTTTCGAGTCAGCAAATCGTAGAACAAAACAATTTCAAGTTTTTTTTACTATTTTAAAATAGTAATCAAGCATAATGTCAAATTATTTGTAGCAATCATGTTGGTTTTGATGATCTTTAAAATGTTATGACAATTTTATTAGTTAATGTGACAGAATGGCAAGTGAGTACTGTGGAAAAGGCAATATTTTGACACAAAGTACTATGCAGAATCCTTTAGCACCATATTATTTTATAATACAATTTTTGTTTGCATAAATTTCTAGATTAATGAATGAGTACACAATGATTTTTAGAATTGCAAACTGTTCTTTTCCAACCAGAATACACTGCAAAAAATGTCAGTCAGTACAAAATGCAGCATATTACATAACACACCATGTTACTAATAAAGAGAATTGTTTCAGATTCTCCAAGACACATGTACCAAACTCCAGAACATTTACATAAACAGTGCATAAAAAACTGCACTACTTGGCCCATGTTGCAAGCCTAATGTGTGAAATCGAGTGCAAGACATCGTGGGAAATATGTTGAATATTATTTTTAGCTCAAACCTTTCTACCCCTTTCCACTCCTGTTTTGCACTCAGACATGCTGCTTTTATTATTACATTAATTGCTGCCTTACAGCACGGTAATTTTTGTTTTACCTGCCCACTTAGTTTTATTTTGCTACTGTCAATATCACAGAATAAATCCAAGAAACTTTTACAACTTTTACACTGGATTATTGTATAGGCAGAGCCATGGCTGTCACTCATCAATGCAAAATAATCAGTTTATCTACATGCTTTGTAATCAGTCCATTCATAAACACTTATTCGTGACAAAACACTTTCTCCATGCTTTGCACATAGTCTTCAATAAATCACTGAACACTGCCCTTCTTTTGTAGAGCAACCTCTTATCTTGCACCACAGTCACAAATAATAACAATAATAATTATAATATAACTGACATAACAGACTCAATCTTGCACAGCGGTGACTACTCTAAAGTCAGCTTTGCTGTGTAATAAAATACATTCTCTGCCACTAATCGCTGACATTCTGAATTAAATCATTATTCATTTGCATGTACTTGGATTCAAATATCTTTAAACTGGGGTTGTTTAGTATAAAAAACAGTGTAAATATGCACTTTTTGTACTGTATATAATGATATTTTTCCCTTGTGTGTGTGTGTGTGTGTGTGTGTGTGTGGAGATGTGATAAGCTGCTAACCTTTAATACATTACATTAATACATCTTTTTTATGGTGCAGTGCTTAGTGTATCTCATCTTACTAACATGTATTTACATGTTTGTATTTAAACATGCAATAAAAGGTTATTTTTTTTGACAATTTCTTTGTCGCTTTTATATATTTTTTTAATTTTGGAGGAATTAGAAATACAATGGTTTAAAAACAATTGGTTAATAATAGTTAAATGCAGAGGGCCAATTCCGCTGTGTGCAGACACAGTGGCAGAATGTATCACTTTCACTTTCAGTTTGCCTAGAGAGTTTCAATGTCTCTTGGATCAAAGTGGCTGACTGCTGTGTTTTAAATATTGGCACCACATTTTGAGTGAATCTCCTGTTAGAAATTATATTCAATATCAAATAGTCTATATGCTATTGTGGAACATCTGGAGGTGTCATATGATCAATATACTGTATATGATAACGTTGGTGTTTATGTCACAATTGGCTCTCATATTAGGTGTTGATAGTTTAAATGTACAGCAGAAGGCAACATTTACCAGATAGAAATAGATTGATCAAATTTGATAACTGATAGACAGTTGGAGCCGGCTGTATGAGACATAAGCTGACTTGTGTCTGGAGGGTGTTCCCCGAAGACTGTGTGCTGTAATTAGTTAATAGGGTGGACAATCCTATTATTAGAAAGGTGTTCCTAATCCTCTTAAATTCACTGTGTCATTTTACACAATATAAAATTGAGAAATTAAGCTAATTTTATGAGTTTCATAGAGGACAATCATTACGTACACCCTTCCTAGACATGTTCATGCATGATATGCTGGTTAGCTGATCTGTCTGATTATATCTACAAAAAGTCCTATATGACCCAGCACAGAAACCACCCATTTGTTAAGAGAGCATGTGTTGGTCGAGTGATAAAGCATAAACTATGTGCTAACCAACTTGCATCCTGTCTCAAAGCAGAACTGAAAGATAGAAGACATTTGTTCAGCACCTTTTAAATATACTGCCCTGAAGAACCCATTTGAAAGGTGAGTCACTGATTATAATAAAAATAGGTTTAGGATTGTGTTTATATGGATTTTTGACCATTCTAACAGAAGCGCATTTGTGAGGTCACACACTGATGTTGGAGGACTTTGTGCAAGACAGTCAAGTTCACCCACACCAGACTCTGTCATCCATGTCTTTATGTACCTTGCTTGGTGCACTGGTGCACAGTCATGTTTGAGGGGAAAGAGGCCAACTCCAAACTGTTCCCACAAAGTTGGGAGCATGGTATTGTCCAAAATGTATTGGAATGCTGAAGCATTTATAAACCTGTGGCCATGGATGTGATTTGAATACCTGATTCCGATAATTTGATGGTTGAGAAAATACTTTTGCAAAAATACTATATAAATATATATATAGAGAGATATATAGAGATATAGATATAGATATATATATAGTGCTCAGTATAAATTAGTACACCCATTACTATTGAATTAAAATTGATTACAAAATATTCAGTTAAACTTAGAATAAATATCAGATTACATTGTTTACTAAAAATTAATAAACTCCACAACATAAAAATCTAATATTTGTTGACAGCCATGATTTTCTCTCTTCTTAATTAGAATTCTGGAGCCTACATTCTAGGGTGTATGAATTTTCTCTGCAAATTAACTGGGATTATTTTGTTGTATAGGATTCCATAGAAATATTGATTCTGAAAGGAAATATATATGTATACAATGTCTTCTTTTATGTAGAAGCATATTCAATATTTGAAAGCATCTTTACAGCATGTCATTGTGTGTGTTTTAGATTTTTTCATTGTTACGTAATAGAAACTGAGTTTGATCTGAAAACTCAGCTGCTTTTTGTTGTTTGTATGGGTTCTGTTTATCCATTACTGCAGAAAACAGTCTCAATTCTCCACATTCCTTTGTGATTCTAGTCCATGTTGGCAAAGAACAATTAATCAAATAGCAATAGATGGTGAAATGTGCCCATGATAGATTATATGGTCAGTATTAATACTTAAATAGTATATTTATAATTGCATTTAATTCTACACAAAATTAATCAGATCAGTAGCAACCCCATTAATTCACCAGGAACATATTTGGATGGTTAGGTGCATTGTGCATGGGCACTTCACCAGTGAATGTTTCTTGCCTGATCAAGGATTGAATTGGAAACCGTTTAGTCCTGAACCTGCTTCGTTGACCTTTAAGTCATAGCTGCTTTGTTTAGACCATGCTATCTGTGCTCTGTACAGTTCGTTGCAATTTGTCCTCAGACATTTCTTCTGTATTGAATCATTCTCTATATTGTGGTGCATTAGGTGCATTTTTATGGCTGTTGTGAATTTCAGAATTGCAAGAATAATCTAAAGAATGATAAAAATCTAAATCTGGGTCATGCAGAGAATAAACTGGCTTTCAAACTATTGGAATCACAGAGACTGGAAATTTGAAAATCAAATCAAGGACAGACATCTTAGGCTGGCTGCTGGTGTGCTCAGGTAAACTCCTGGTGGTGCCGTCGTAATATGGATATGCTCACCTTTTGAGCAACATGTAATTTATACAAAACTATGTAATTGCTAATCAAAGTCATATTTTGTTTTTCAGATTCAAACTGCATCATGGGCAATGACTATGAATATGAATATAATGACACAAACACTTCAGTATTCCCATCAGTTGCTCCAGCACACTGCACAGATGTGACGTGTGTTTTAATGGCAACAGCCAATGTGATTATTACAATTCTTGGTATCTGCGGAAATGGATTGGTGATCTGGATCACGGGGTACAAGATTAAGAAAACGGTCAATACCATCTGGTACCTCAGCCTTGCGGTGTCTGACTTCCTCTTCTGTGCCTTCCTACCCTTTTCAATTATCTATCTGGTTAAAAGAGACTTGATCGTTGGGAGGTTCATGTGCAAGTTTACATCTTTTATTTTATTCCTCAACATGTTCAGCAGCATCTTCCTGCTGATAATTATTAGCGTGGATCGATGTGTGGTGGTCATGTTTCCAGTATGGGCACAAAATAATCGCACCATCAACAAAGCCCTGATGATTGTTTTACTAGCCTGGGGTACCTCCGCACTGCTTAGCACACCTACGGCCATTTTCCGAGATTTACATTCAAGTCGTCTGAGCTGTTATTACAACTACATGTACAATTCACAACATATTGCCGTAGTGGTTTGCAGGTTCATTTTTGGATTTATCATTCCCTTATTGATCATCTTCATTTGTTATGTCATCATCATAAGAAAGCTGAAAAATAACCAGATGGCCAGGTCCAATAAGCCATTTATAGTCATGACTGCACTTATAGTTACATTCTTCATTTGCTGGATGCCTTATCACATTTTCAACTTACTGGAACTAAACCAAAATAAATATTTCCATATCATCCCGAGTGGTCAAAACTTTGGAAGCACTCTTGCTAGCGCCAACAGCTTTATGAACCCGTTGCTTTATGCGTTCATGGGAAAGGACTTTAAGAGGAAATGTTATGCTATTCTTTCTAAGATCGAGAGCACGCTTGAGGAGGACGCCCATGCTCCTCTCAGAGGGACGTCTGTTACTAATTCGGTAGATGGCAAACTTAGTATGCTTTAAAGTTACAACATAAATAGGAAATGATTTATGCTTTTGTTAAACCAATATTTATTAATACTGAATACAAAATCTCGAGGAAAAATCATCCTTCTTTTAAGAGAATTCACTGAAAACATTGTACAGTTACTGTTACATACTGTATTTCGTTATAGATCTTTATGTTTATTAAGTATTTTTAGATAATAGTATAGTAGATGTTGACCTTACATTTCCAAACATCTCAAGAAAACAAACATCTCAAGAAAAACAGTCAGACTGTCCAAAATTCCCATGGCTGTCAACCAGTGATGTCAGTAACTTAGCTGCTTAATGTTAATATACTGAACAAAAATATAAATTCAACATTTTTGTTTCTGCTACCATTTTTCATGAGCTGAACTTTTTATGTACACAAAAGGCTTGTTTCTTTTAAACATTGTTCACAAATTATGCATAAATCTGTGTTAGTGAGCACTTCTCCTTTGTGGAGATAATCCATCCATCA
>JAOUQT010297875.1:0-16466 GCA_025769995.1 Xyliphius kryptos | reverse complement strand
CACTGCACGGATGGGTTAAATGTGGAGGACAAATTCCTCTGTGTGTACGCACAGTAGGCAAAATGAATCACTTTAAATCACTTTAAATCACTTTCAGAACGTCCTAAAGCGTTTGGTGTGTGGCGGGGTGGATGAACGGGCACCATGCAACCAAAGTCATGAACATGCAGCGTATGTACAAAGTGCACCGGAAGACCTACACACCGCGACTTTAATAACATTATAACTGACTGTTTTTTTTCGTTTAGCTGTGAGATCAAACCTTCATGGCAGGCCAGATGTGCGAGGTAGGCCACAGTCTGCACCGTCTTGCCCAAGCCGGTCTCATCAGCCAGGATGCCGTTCAGATGTTTGCGGTGCAGGTTAACCAGCCACTCGACTCCCACCATTTGGTAATCCCTCAGAGAGCCGTGAAGAAGAGAAGTCGGCTGGAGACGGGTCTACAGGGGGAAACAAAAACAAATCAGCAGGTGAGAAAGTGGGCGGGGCATGTTAGCAGACTACATTAATCAGCCTAACACCAAAACTGTGACTTCATTCCACGGACAACATACAATTATTGCATAGACTTCAGTTCATTATGCCGAAACTTATTCAGATAGTACCATAAATAATACTGCCCTAACATTGACCATAACCTTAATCTAACCATAATCTAATCTCCATTTAAAACTAATTAAATGGCTGTGTCCAACAGGCTCTCACCACAATTACACAAGCTCCCCATAGTGTGAGTGTGTGCATCACATTGTTCTATACACACAACCGTTGTTAATATGCATTGTGGGGACTTCACATAGACTTCCATTGCTTTTGTAGAGACTTCACCAAACCTTAACTATGAATACTACTATACTAAAACTGCTAGTTCTGGTCCTGAAATGTGATTGGCCGAGATGTCCAGCCGTGACATAATTGCCAGAACCACCCACCCCTGAGCGCTTCACACTCGTATTAATGTGTGACATACATTGTTTTAAATGACGTACCATAAATGGAATACAGATTAATATAAACAACGAGCCGATTCCTGATGAGCAATAAACCTGTTGCGGCTGATGTTTATAATTTGTGTTCTGCAATTTGGCCACTAGATGGCATTTTTTGATTGTTGAAGAACAAAAGTTTAAAAACTGGACTAGTCTTATGTGAAATCTTTTTCCCTTATACTGACCAGCTTCAGGTTACACGCCCACACAAACACACACACACATATTTTTATCATTTTAATGACAAAAAATCATTTTGGTAGGGCGGCACGGTGGCTTAGTAAGGATTCCTGGTTCGAATCCCGATCTGGATGGAGATTCCCGTGTGGGTTTCCTCTGGGTTCTCCAGTTTCCTCCCACATCCCAAAAACATGGATTACAGGTAAAACTGAATGTTCCAAGTTGCCCCTATAGTCTGTGTGTGTGAGTGTGTGTGCCCGGGGATGGATTGGCGTCCTGTCCTGGGTGTATCTGCCCAGCGCCCGAGATGGTCTCCCTTGGATGGGCATGGGGAACCCCCCGCGGAGGATAATGGATGGATGAATTTTGGGTTATTTATCTTCTTATAATTTTTTCCTTTCCTTTCATTCATTTTGTTTGAATGTTTTTTAGGTTTTATTTTTTTTTTTTTTACATGGAGTGTGTGTGTTGTGTGTATGTGTGGAACAGGGGGGGATTTGTGTTGGGAATAAGTTGAAAACTAAAAACTGAGCAAGCAAAAAAGGGGATTATATGTAATTTATTAACAATTTTTCTTCAATAAACACATTTATAATTCAAACCTTGTTTTTTTTTTATTACAGTGTGTTTGTAACCGTTTTATGAAAGAGAATCTGGATGCTGAAAGGGTCCACAGAGAGAGCGGGACTTACGGATGGCGTGATCTTGGCACTGCCTTTGGGTAAGATGAGATCAGTCGACCTGGACACTTCTGCGATGTCCTTGGTAGGTTTGCCGTTGGCTCCGGACGAGCCGCTCCGTTCAGTTCCTCTGTACTGCTCTTCACTTAAGAGGGAGTCGATCAGAACCGCCTCATGTGGACTCTCTAGTGGAGAACTCTCTGTGTCTGAATGAAGCAGGGACATGTGCGTGTCAATCCCAAACACTACATTATTTGTCAAAAAGACCAACAGACCATCTGGTCATCATTTTATAGGTGGTGCCATGTTGGCTGGAGCCAAATCTTTTACTTTTGGGTGAAATGTGGTTCCTGTGATCATTTGTAATTGTTTTTAATTCACTGAAGCCACTAAATTAAATATTGGTTTAATACAAATAGTGCTACATTTGCAGTTTGTTGTTGTAGTTACAGCACTATACTAACAGTATTCCAACATCTTGAACACAAAAAATAAAATAATGCGCCTCATGCGCCAGCCAAAGCCCTGCTTTATTCTGATGGATCTAACTGACACGCACAATCAGCAGCTCTCATGTAGCAAACACTTAAATTAGTTCTCTAGTGTCCATCTATGTGCGCTAGACAACGGTTGCCTTAACTACTATAACTGCTCATATAACAGTTGCTTTATATATCCCTAATCCTTCATAAACTAGTTGCCACAAGTACTATAATCCTTCAAACAGTTTAACTCAAGTTCTGGACCTATTATTTAACACAAAACTATTTCTTTGGCTCAACTTCAAAGTGATGCATATGGCGTCAGAAGGGGTCCAAAAGTTTTGAGAACTTGAAAACAGAATCTGTAAGCAAAAAAACGTGTATTTTTTTTTTACTGCAATTTTTTTTGCTTGCGCTAATTTTTTCATTTGCGTTTCTCATTTTTTTGCTTGCGTTTCTCTTTTTTCCAACCAAACCCATTTCTCTATCGCCCCCTTGCGCCTAAAAACGTTAAGATTTTTGGATTTAGGACCCGTTTTAACGGGTGGGAGGGATCTAGACAGTAATTGGCTGCTCGAGAAAAGTCCAGCCCATCCAGCCGTGCTACACACCCGGCGACGTCGGCGAATATGTGCTAAACGTGTTTTGTTTTTGAAAAATGAGTCGAGAGTTTGTTTACTTCTATCAGCTATTTTAAATTTTCATTATTATTTTCCAGTCCCACTTTTTAAAATGTGTTAATCCACAATTTGTCATAGTGTAGCACGGCGGGGTGGGCTGGACTTATCTCGAGCAGCCAATTACTGTCTAGATCCCGCCCACCCGTTAAAACAGGCTCTAAATCCAAAAACGTTTTTAGACACAAGGGGGCGATAGACAGAAGCGAAAAAATAAGCGCAAATAAAAAAATGAAAAGAGCAAGTGAAAAAATGTGCAACAAAAAAAATAGACATTTTTTGCTTACAGATTCTGTTTTTAAGTTCTCTAAACTTTTGGACCCCTTCTGATGCATGCCATTTTTTTATTCATAGTTTGTTCGATTTGATATTTGTGCATTTTGAATTGTAAAGCTATAAATCATTCACTTTAAATCAAACATTTTAAGAAACTTTATGTGATTAGATTTAAATAAATGTAACTGAAGTGCAGTAACATGAAAAAAAACGTCACCATCTTTCTCCTCATCTTCACTCAGGCCGGAGGGCTGGGGCCACTCGAATCCCTCAGCATAAGCGCCGGCATATTTCTTCATCAAAGTCTCTAAAGAAACTTCAGCTACAAATCAGCAAAAGCACAATAATTAACCTCCTGAATTGATGCAGACATTTAGTACAATGCAGGGTCAGCAGAATGTGTGTCTGCTGTAACTGACCCTCCTTTGCCAGATCAGCCAGCTCCTCTTTCTGCTCGGCAGCTACCTCCATTGCCTCTTGCTCCTCTATAGTACTCTCATCCTCAGCTGCAACACAAACACTTAACACGTGAAACAAGGAACACGCACACAGTCACCCATCTAAAGCACCAGCACATACCTTCATCGGTGAGTGACGTATCCCGCTTCCTCTTGAGGGAGGGGCTACTGGAGTTCTGCTGAAACACGAGCTGTGTGTTAGCATAAAAACATCAATCCGAGAGAAAGGAAACTAAAGGGAGCTGTTGAGACTCTCACCGCTTTGCCGTCCTTCACTGACCGCTCTCCCGAGGACTGAACAGCTTTGGCGGTTTGTCCTGAAAACGATCAATAAAATAAAACTCAGGATTTGTTTTTCTATGATCTGTGCATGTTTATTCAGGTCAGACACTCAGCACTCTCACCTTTCCTCCCCGAATTCTGGAGGCTCAGAGCTTTCTGCCGCTTGTCCGTGATCTCCAGATGAAGTTTGATCTCGACGACCTGGTTCACAGAAAAATCATCTTTAACATTCAGCAGAACGATAGAATGACAATCACATAACTTTATTTTTGCTACACTTGGCACAGAAATTCCACAATTTACCAATTCTAATAAAAACTAGAAACTCTTGTTTGCAAAAAAAGATACAATAGTCATGGCAGCCAGTGTTTTAAGAGAGATTAAGTAGTCATGAAACTATAGTTTAAGAGAGTTTCAGTAGTTGTGGCAACAGTAGTTTGAGAGATACGGTAGTCGTGGCAACCATTATTTATGAGAGGTACCGTAGTCGTGGCAACCATTGTTATAAGAGATATACAAGATATACCAGACATGACAACAATTTTTTTTCTAACAGTTTGTTAATGCTTGTTTGTTGTGCCTAATAAAACCTCTTACCGCGTTTTATTCACAATAATGCACAAATTATTGCTTTAATAAAAAATGATTACCAACACAATATTAAAAAAATAAAAACAACAAAGTTTGATTCCTAAACACGTTGAATGAAAGCAAAATAGATAACAAACTTGCCCTCTGTGATGTAATTCCGGTCCGTTTTTTTTTGTTTTTGAATGAACCCTGACGCAAGTAAAATATTTCTGGTTTCTTTAACAAGCCAACACTGCCATCTAGTGGCTAAATTATAGAACGCAGTTTATGAAAAAGATTGGGAGGACAATATATTTTATATCACGCATGTATACGAATGTGAAGCGATCAGAGGTGTTGGGTTATTGTGAATAATGTCATGGCTAGACAAGTGGCTCAGCCAATCAGATTTAAGGAGTGGAACTACCCGTTTTATAATAAGCTGCTTACAGTCAACCTTTGTTTAATAGATCCAGTAGTCATGGCAACCATTGTTTACGCAACAATTTTTTATTAAGATTTATAGATGTTTATTTAGTTTTAGATTACATTTAGCAGACACGTTTATCCAAAGCAACTTACAAATGAGAGAACAACACAAGTCAGGTTTAGGAAAACCCAGCTACAGTGTAGTATCATCAAATCTGGCTGCTTTTTTTTTAATGTATTGCAGTCATGGCGACCGTCTTTTATTAGGGATTATATGTGTCATAAAAACTGATGTGTTTGATAAATTATAGTAGTTGTAAAAACATTTGGTAATGAGATATTATAGAAGCAAAAAGATCAAAAGAAAAGTTTCAGATACTGACCTGTTCAATGTTGGACCAAAAGTAATCCACCTCCCGAGCGATGGTGCTGGCTATGTGCCTCATCCTCAGCTCCTCCTCCGTCTTCTCCCTCTCCTCAGCCTTCCTCACTTCCACATGGTAACGAGCGCATGTTCGCACCAGCTAAAAAATAAAAAATAAAAAAAACAATAAGAGAAATTGGAATCTTTGGATGATGCGTATTTTACACTGTTTTTACCTGATAGAACCTTCAGTTACCATATAAATGCCATTTATGGTTCTACAATTACAGACTGTAGTTCTTCTGCTTCAAAAAACAAAGGGGGTGCGGGAGGTACAGTAACATTCATGCAGTGGGGATGATAAAACTGGTACTAGCAGATGAAACAGTGCAGTACTGGTGGTGGTTCAAGCACCTCAGCATCACTGCTGTACACAGAATAACCCACCATCAATCAGCATCCTGTAATCGTTGATGAAGGATAAACGGATGACTAACAAACTGCGCCGCCTCAAACAAACTTCTATCTCTGATTACAAGGTGGAGCAATAAGGTGGAGGGTCCAGCAGCACTGCAGTGATGTCATTTAATCATACTAGCCCCCATGCTCACTAACACACCCACAGACAGTAGTCCATTTGTCTCTCTCTATACACTTTTTAAGTCTCAACACAGCATTTTTTGGGTGGTGTATGATTCACAGCACTTCGGTGACCATGACAATGACATGGTGGTTGTTGTGGTGTGTGGGTGTGTTATTAAGAAAGGACTCTCTGGACAGTATGACACACATAGCAGACACATAGCCGACAAAGAGACCACTCAAGCGTGTGTCCTATTCTCACCTTCTTGGCAGCGGCCATCTTCCAGCGCCTCTCCTGAGCAAAGTCGGCAGCCATCCACTGCATCTCCTCCAGCAGGTAGTCCCAGTGAGATTTGGGCCTGGAGGACTCCTGTAGTTTGGGAAGACGGCTCGATGACCACTGGCCCTCCTTCCTCAGCTCAGCTATACGCTGATGGACCTGGCTCTCCTATGGTCACAAACACACACACACAGCGGGCTTTAGATCTGGACTGTTTGCTGGCCGGGTCAGAGTTCATTTGCATTTGGTCCTCGGCCAGGAATTAAAAACTATATAAAGAATTCATCCTCCTGTTTTTTTTTTTTTTTTTTTTTTGTAAAACAGTCCTTACCAACAGATTTGTGATTCCAGCCCCGAATCTCCCCTTCATCCAGTTCTCAACAGTTTATATCAAATGTCTAAAAACTGTGGTAATAAAGATCACTCTTTAATAAAGCCATGAGACTCTTACCAGTTTGGCCTGTTCCACCTGCTTGTCCTGTGTATTGTCCTGAGCGGTGTGCGCGGCGGAACCCTGACCCACAGACGACAGCTTCAGCGCTGCGGTGCCATTGGAGGTGTTCAGCTTGGATTGTGCTCCAGGGGTGACGGTGTGAGGCGTGGGGGTCTGCACCGGACCCGAGGGATGAGGGGAAGGCAGGGAGGCGACGGGAGTGGGGGCCATGATTGTGGAGGATAGGGAGCTGGATATGAGGCGCTGCACAGGCTGGGAAATCTCCGGTCCTGGACGAACCAGCGCCATGGTCTGAACAGAAATAACAGCAGTATGATTCACTAGTGGGACGGTCTCCATCGTTACATTTAGTCATTAAGCAGACGCTTTTATCCAAAGCGACTTACAAATGAGAGAATACAAGTCAGTAGTTCAGGACAAACCAGCTGCTTTGTAGAATCATCGAAACTTAAGTTTAGTTATTATTTTTAATTCATATTAATTAATATCTGATTTTTGGTTGGATGGAAGAAGGTGTGGCCACAGTTTTCTGGCCTGAGATTGACTTTTTTTAATGGACAGGTCATCGTGATCTCCCAGGATTTATATTCTTTTTGAAGCTTTAATGTTCAACCCTGATTTACACACATCATGTTGATATTATTACAATTACAAGTCCATCTACTAGAAGAAAAAAAAACTATTATTCTGACAGTTTGCATTAAATGCTGTCAGCCAGGTGGGAGAAGTCTGAACAGTAGCTGCTCAATGGGAAGGCTGATTCAGATAAATAGGTTAATCTAAAAACAATGCTGTCAAATATATGCCACATTTTCTTATCCATGTATACTTTTCTTTAACCAGCACGTTCCAAAACTGCCCAGCAGAGGCGCTTGACTTTGAATGTCAGTTTGCAGGACTAAAATTTGATCTTCTGCTTAGATCTGACATCTATAAATAGCAGATCTGAATCCTCAGCTTCTTCCATGTACGCACCAAGCCGTATCTCTGCAGAGGGTGCACCCGAATCCAAAAAGCCATTTTTGTCGACACATCCATCATACATTTTAAACAAGATGGAATTGTGACGGGGGGCTTGGCCACAATTTGTGAATGGTGTGTGTGTACGCACATGTATACGTGCTTCTGATACCGTGCTGTAATAAAAGCGCTGATAAGCTAACGTTAACGTCTTTTATTTCTCGACCCTGTGGAGTGTTCCACAGTGATCTACCAACGTGCACTGTAGAGATGGACTTAATGGAAGGGTACTGAGTAATATAAGAAGCTACTTACTTACTCATATGTAGATTTGGCATAGATTTGCATTTTAAAGCTGCTTTTTCTCAGAAACAAAATTATATATTTTATGCAAATTACTTTTAATAAATCATGACTGAATAAAGAACAAACTACAAACATTACATTTTACCAAAATCCTCGGTCTATCTATTCATTTTTGGTAAGATTACACATGGAGCTCAGTTTTATTTTCACTTCATTGCTGTTCTTTGGTTGGACTGACGTTTTTAAAATCAAGAACCGTAAGATCCTTATGTCAGTGATGTTTTTCCACAGTGACAGAATTTTAGAAACTGTCCCTTGCTGGCACGTACGGCTGCCACAATGACTTCATCTTTACTAGTGGATTTAATCAGATAAATAAACTGACTGGAGATTTTGTAGCATGTTCTCCATTCAGTCAGGATTTATAAAATGCAATTTGAAGATTTTGGAACTTGGCAGCAAAATGCAAATAACTAACTTTCTCTGAGGATTTTACAGACAGCTGATGGGCGCATCATTTATGTGTCACAAATAATTATATTAATTCTCCAAATAATGTGTTGTTATTCCCGACTGTGACGTTTACTTATGAAAAACCGTCGGGCGACATACATGGTCCATTGCGGGCGAACAGGTGCTTGCGGGGACCATGTCGGTTACCTCTGCCCTACCGCTGCTACTTAACATTGAGCCAAAAATATCAATATTGATGACATCACTCACGGCCGGTCCAGGTTGTTGCTGCTGCTGTGTTTGATGCTGTATCTGGAGCTGCATCTGCAGTTGTGGATGGGGGTTAACGGCAGCCAGAACGGCCCCCGCACCCTGCAGCTTGACTTGGGACTGCAGCTGCCCCCCTGACACTTGACACTGCTGCTCCAGGACCACGGGCTGAGCCTGAGACAAAGCCAGAGGCAGAGCCGCCATGGGCAGCGTGGCCTGGGGCAGGCGACTGGGCAGCTGCGGTGGAGGCGTGTGGAGACTTGCTGCGTTCTGGACCGGTGGCCCTTTCGAGGGGTCGTATTGCTGCTGGTTCGAATTCTGCCCACCGATTTGAACGGCTTGCGGGGTTGGGGGCATGCCACCTGAGAGAGAACAGAGGAAGGGGTGGGAGGGACCAAAAAGCAGGAATAGGAATATGGTAGTGATAAGTGAAGATGAAAATAATAAGGAGGGAGTAGAATAGGAGTGTAAGGAAACGAGTGAACGTTAAAAGACAGGAAAAGGTGCAATGTTGAGGATAGAGAGGATAGAGAGAGAGAGTGAGGTGTGAACAGGGAGAATCACCAGAGAATAAATTAAAACAGCAGAAAATACACTTTTTTCTTAAACTCTAATCTACAAAGTTTTTTTCCCCAAATTCATATTAAATGGGTGAAATGTCATGAATTATCAACAATTCAGAAAAAAATATAACTATCTATAAAGTAATGATTTAACAACAAACCATAAATGATCTACATAAATTAAAGTAAAAAACAAGCTCTCATCATCTACATATTAATAAAAAATAGTCACAATAAACAAAAAGAGTTACAAGAAAGAAACCCAAATCAGGATGAGGGAACAAAGCAGGAGAGAAACAAAAGAAGAGACCGGCGAGGAGGACAGAAAAACTAAGCACGTACAGGATGAAGCATGCATGTTCCACCTATTACATTAACAATGCATTTAGACACCTTATACAACAGAGCAAAGCGGGGTGTAACAGCAGGATAAAGACAGGGGGCAGGTTAGGCAGAAAGCAGGACATCGCTGGACCTGACAAATAAACTACACTGAGCTACAAGCTGAACTTAAACCCACAGTCCAAACCCACCCCACTCTGATCTGAGCTACGACTGGCTGCTTCTGAAGAACCGCGACCAAGGTATAAAAGAAAAACAAGTATGATAAAATAATGGTGATCGGGGCTGCATGATATTGATTTATACACTATACGGCCAAAAGTTTTGGGACGCACACACATTACAACCTACTGGGGTATAACAAGCCAATTAACTTTGCCCTCAGTCTGAGAAATTTAACGTTTGGGAGGGTCTCAAAAATCAAACCAATCAATTGTTCAATTGATGAGATATTTATACAGTGTAACTCAAAAACAGAGATTTTAGGTAAAAGTGTGCAAAAGTTTTTAATTTTATAAAAAAAAAACGTGTTTATAAACTGCCTCCACTGAGCTAAAGTGCGTTAGTGAGGAGCAGCAGTGGCATTTTTAAAGAGCCATAAAAAAAGTAAACAGAGAGTGATAGCAGTCTGTGATCTCAGGTGGCGGTTGGCACTGCAGATTTCTCCAGCGGTGCAAATGTATGTGTTTGTAGCGTAAAGATTGTGTGAATATGAGAATTTTCCCAAAGGAAAGAGACTAAGCCATATTTCAGGAGTGATAACGAGTGAACGACACTCCATGTGCAGTTATTAAAACAATAAAGTAAGAGAGGGCGTGCATTATTGGGAATAAAAGAGGTGGGATTAGGCACTACATACAAACGGAATACAGTCACACCTCTTCCCGTGGTTTATTCACAATAATGCACAACCCTAAGTGCCTTATTGCTTACAAACATACTATAATTTAAAAAACAAGATTTGATTCATAAATACATTGACCGACACCCACTGTTGGCGGGGTGTAAGATAGCATTGAGCTTTATGACCCACCTTGTGCAGGGTGTAAGATGGCGCCCATAAAGTGAGGACTTTAGATTAAAATACAGGTTTGGCGTTAAAACAATACACTGTGCAGCCCAAACGGTGATGGGAACCAAGGTGAAAAGGCGTGATGATTTGTGATGCACTAAGCTCAGGAACAATAGTGGAGTCTGAGATTCCCATTAGATGAAGTTGAACAGCCCTATGATGAGCTGACTGAGGCCCATCAGCCGATGAGCGGGTGATGAAGATGCCACGATGTCAAAAAAGAACTGAACGAGGATCAAAAAACAGGGTGAGAAAAAAAATCATAGACGGAAAAAAAAAGCTGATGCGCGAGTCTCTTCCCTGTCAGATCATCCATCTTCTGCAGGATCTTCTCAGATTAAAGACAGGAATTTGTGCTGTGGTCCAATTTATGGACAAAAACTTCAGGCCACCTCTGGGTACATTGTGGGGGTAGTGACCCCTGGCCTCCAGCAGCGTCTAAACCCCGGACACAAGAGTGGAACTGGGCCGAGAAACAGCGGCGCTCCTACCTTGCGCTGTCGGCATAAGCTGCTGGAGGGGAACGCCGGGAGATCCTAAAGGAGCTACAACGGGGTGCTGGAATATCATCCCATGGCGACCCACTTCGATCCGGGACCGCTTAGCCTGATCTGGGATGCAAAACACACAAAACCCTCAACACGCAAAAAAAAAAAAAAAAAAGTTCTACGAGGTAAAAAATAAATTTAAAAATAAAAATAAATAACGAACCAAAGCTAAAAGGAACTGAAACCAAACTGAAAGAGAACAAACACTGGGCACACAGCAAGGACGACTGCACACCGGCAGCTGGACGTCGGGAAGCAGCCCTCCCCGTTTTGTAGCTTCAAACACACAGCGCTGGGAAAAGATGCTGGAGTGTTGATTAAGCAGAAGCACATTCGAGGAGGAGAAAGAAACGGAAAGGGAAACAAAAGAGGTAAAGAAAGGAAACACAACATTTGTCCCGATTCAAGGTCGTTCTACCTGCTTGGGCCAAGACCTGCTGCCGTTTAAAGGCCTCCATGTCGACCGGAGTAGAGATGCCGCCGCCTGCGGCGCCAGGATGGACCTGCTGACGAAACAAAGCAAGTTACTAAGCAAACAAACGGAACCGCGGGTCGCCTCCCGAAAGTCCATGAAAAAACTACAGCTGCGAGCATCACTACTATCCACACCAAAAACACGAGGCTAATTCTAAAACACCGACCGGACCGGGTGTCCCACCTGAAACTGCTGCGGAGCAGAGAACGCGGCTGACACGTTTGGTGGGAGTTGGGTGGCTATGGCAACAGGCGTCACCGTCTGGCCATCCTTTCCCGTCACTACTTTCACCTGAGGGGGGTTGTCATAAAGAGAGATGGAACACTCATACAAATGAGAATGGAGCGGAGGTGACGTTTGGAAGGATGAGGTGGGGATCGTTTATTCTTACGATAAACGGTTGCTAGGAAACGTTTCAGACACAATCCAAAAGTCAGAAACGACAGGAGCATGTGAGCAGGTTTGGAGAAAAGTATTAAAACTACGAACGGGTTCAGTATTCAGTACAGCGCCTCGGGCTTTTTGTGAGGCTGCGATTCACGACGAGAAATCTATTGATTATGATCTTAATCTGTGGTTCTTACATTTAGTTATTTAGTAGACGCTTTTATCCAAAGCGACTTACAACTATCCCAACTTGATAACTGGGATCAGAACACAGGGCTAATACAGAACCCTGGAGCAATGAGGGTTGAGGGTCTTGCTCAAGGACTGACATTGGTTACTTCAATGGACCTGGGATTTGAACCACCAACCTTCAGATTGATAGTCCAACACCCAAACCACCCTCACTGCAAATTAAACGCCACAAAATGACAGGAAATAACTATTCAGATTTAATTTAGTGACATAAACCAAGGAAAACCCCTCACCCCTTTAAAATAGCACTAATTAATCCTCAAGTTATTTGACAACACATGCATACAGTCACTACAGCTTATAAGATACTCTACTGTATACAGTACCCGACAAACGCTTGGACACACCCCTTTTTTGCTTCACTTATTGTATGTTTGAGAATCGTAAAGATGGTCTTTGTAGTTCTACCATTCCAGACTGTAGTCCGTCTGTTTGTGGACTACGGAACATACTGTGGTACCCCAATAGTAGCACCACAGAGCAGCTATTATATGGTTGGTGCATTATTCCTATCTGAAACTACAGCAGCACTGCTGCACTAAAACCCCTCACCGCATCAGTATCACTGCAGAACTGACAAACCATCCACCACCCAAATTCTACGATGCTCCTGACCGTCAGAAAACAGATGGACTACATTCTGTAATTGTAAAACTACAAAGTCCATCTACATGAGGTCCATATAAGGCTTATAATGTATTATTTATGGCTCACTAGCGCTGTCAGAATAATTAAAGCAAAAAAACTTGTACAAAAAAAAATATAATTCAGCCTTTTACCACATGATGGCAGCACAATTGTATTACTACATGTGCTTCTGGCAGGATTTTCAAATATTCAAAGGCAGCTAGCTGGGGGGGTTGGATAGAGGAGAGGCTTTGGGGTATTTCTCATTTTTCTGTGATGAAAGCACTAATGTATCTGACACAAATACTGATTCTTTAAAGCTGTTGACCTTAAATGCAAGGTATTCAATACAATTTGTTATCTGACTCTCCAGATATGAAAGCATTGTGTCTTTAGAGTTGTGCACACCTGAGTGGCTTACGTTCAGTTACACTGCCATTTGAAAAATAAACATCATTGTCACAATAAAAATTGTTTTATAACAGTGTGTATTTTCATACATTTGTGGTGAAAAATTTTCAGAAGTAAGTATTGGCCTCGGTCATATTTACTTCATTAAATTTGGCCCCTTGATCTAGACCTGGGCGATATACCGAAAAATTCCCGATACCGAAAAAAAATATCGTAAAAAAATGAAAAGAAAAGTTGTATTTTTTTTTTTGTCGGCTGCGTTCATGTTCCTTTAAGAGGCTGCGCTCCGTGCTCTCCGTAGGGTAGTCACATGACTACGTGGCAATAAAAAAGGCCTTATACATTCTTAATTTTTAAGGTATGTGGGTATTAAAATTATCGTCCATTTATCGTTATCCAGGTGAACTGCACGATATATCGCAATTGTGATTTTGGGCCGTATCGTCCCGGCCCTACGCTGATCTATATGGTAAGTAGAAGAAATAAATGATGATGCAAAAAGGGAGCGTGTCCAAATGTTGGACTTGTATCGTATAAAGATACAGGAGAAGTGAGATGGTCACAATGTGTTGTTTTTGTGGGAGGAGTCATATTGACGTTTTTAATTTGACCTTTACGGGGGGAGAGGGGGGTCTTGGGGTATTAGTATTGTGTTGGTCTGCTCTTGTCCTCGGTATAAATTCACACCCATGACAGAGACAGGATGGTGTGATGATATTGATGAAAGATGAAAAATTCCATAACTTTGTACATGATAAACATTTTACAGTATATTTGATAAAGTTAAATATCCAGCCACTGCTTTAAACTGGACCACTACTTACATTCTTCATTAGTCACAGACCTAAAAAAAGCACCTCACCAGTTTAGTATCCTTTACACTATTGATTTTTAATATTCCTGTGAGGGAATCAATTCAAAACAGTACATTAAGGTCTTAAAGACCTCCAGTTAAAGATGCTGGAGTAACAAATACTGATAATAATTCAACAAATCGAGACTGAAAATACTGTAACGCAGCATCTGCAGAACCTCTAACCTCATCGTTGATGACTTCAGACTGCTCCTCTTCATCATCCTCATCCTCCAGGTCCAGGTCGTTCTGTCTCAGGTAGGTGAAGAGGGGCAGGCAGGGTTTCTTTTTGAAGGCGATGTAGTCCATCATGTTTCCTTGCAGGTGTTGCAGGAAGAAGAGCTCGATGAGGTTCTCCTTGAATTGGTCCTTCAGGCCGTCCATCTTTTTGTTGTGATGCTCCAAGCACTGCTTCCTAAGCTGGGCCACTTCGGCGTTGGGCGGCGCGATCTCTTCCAGCTTTTTGGGCTGCACCTTTTTAGATGTAACTGAAGGGTTCGGGTTGCTCCGAGAGGGGCTGGATGGGGGCGCCGTCCCAAACGTCGCCGAACCAGAGGCGGGGACCGCCGTCACCACATTTTGCATCATGGGGCGCAACTGGTTGTTAATTAGGCTGCTAATCTGAGGAGGAAGGTTGTTTGTGGTCAAATGTTTCGTACTGGCTAAGGATGGCAGATTTCCCCCAGATGCCACAGGGCTCTGAGGGCCGAGGTGATGGATGGTGCCTCCGGTCTGAGAGTGGGTCTGGGAGAGTCGCCGTTCCCTCGCAGCCACCGGCGTGCCGGATGGAGCGGCCAGCTGCGCCGTGCTGACTGTAGCTGGAGCCAGTTGAGCTAAACCTGCATTTTCTTGGTAAACAAAATGTCCACTGGGTTGTGGATTAAGGTTAATTTGCCGCACCATGATGCCAGCTTCCATAAAACGTGTAGGGCTCTGCCCACATACCCCCAGGGCACCGCCTGGCCTGGCCACTGCCTGGATGGGAACGGGGCTGTGTTGGGTGGGACTCTGGGGCTGAATCGACTGATGCAGGGGTGAGGTCACCTGAATGTAGGGAGGCTGTGCAGGTTCAAACCTCCACTGTGGGGCCTGGTGCTGAAAGCCAGGAGACGCGGGGTTTGTCAGGGGCAGTGGGGTCAGTGTGATTTGTGGGCTCCCAGGCACCATGGAAGCAACGTTTTGTAGGGTAATGTTCATATTCTGACCGGCTACAGGGCTTCGGCTCATGATGATCTGGTAGTTGGGGGACTGTGAGGCAGAGGTGCTCGTCACCGGCGGGAACGACGTCACCTGGGACTGAGAAAGGGTGACGGCTGCGGTTTGTTGCTGGGGAACCGCAGCGGGCTGTTGCTGCAACGGTTCCTCAGACTCGGGGGCCGTGAAGGCTTTGGGTCTCTGAAGATTTCTCTGTGCATTTGGCGGGCCCACTCCATGGTGCATTGCGTAGTGATGTTGATTTTCAAAACACACTCTGAGAAAAAAAAAAAGGGGGGGGGGGGTTAAACAATGCTTTTTTGTTGTGCATACGGCTCAACACACCACCACCACCAACCTCAACTCAGTAGAATAATGTAAAGCTCATTTGTGAAATTTGTTTATGCAAAAAGCACTACATAGCAGGGCTGCTGTGATTGACCGACGTAGTCGATGGTCAAAATACGTCAACGTCAAAATTTTAAGTCGATGCAGCAGCTTTGTTTTATATTCAATACTTATGCATGTTCTATTTTGATTTCTAAATTGTGTCAATTTAAAGAAATGCTTTTCCATAACGCGCATGACATCAGAGTCTCAGTCATTGGTCAGAGCCACTCCAAAACAATGCTGCAGCGGCGCCACAAGAAGAGCTTTACAAAAATGTTCAAAGACCAGTAAATTGGCTGAAGACAAAAATGTTATTTGTTGCCTTGAAGGAGGGGCCAAGGGTGTAAATCGGAGCCTTCATGACCGTTTGATTCGATATCGATTCTTTTCGATTCCCCACAATATCACGTCAGACTGCACATGCATGTATACACATATACAGGGTGGCCTATGAAAAAGTATATACAATATGTCCAAATAATATGACAAATATAAACATTATATACAGCATAAAGCTTGAGTAAGAACATGCATGTATGTATATATAGTTATTACAGAGTGAAGATATACACTGGAGATCAAAATTAGAGAACAACACACAATTTCCTAAATGTCAAGGTCACAATGTAGTCCTATGTGAATGTATCCTAACAGGAGTTA
>JAOUQT010297867.1:0-16466 GCA_025769995.1 Xyliphius kryptos | reverse complement strand
CTTTATGGGCATGGAGGAAACCCCCCCTCCACCCCCCATTATGGGCGTAGGGGAACCCCTCCTATAATTAAATGCAGGTTTGGATGTGAAGGATGAGAACCATCAACGAACCAATAGAAATTCATCAGGCCAATAATTTTAATTGATTGCTGGCCAACTAGATCTTTTGTATATCCATCCATATCTTCTGCTTATTCCTTTATGAGGGTCGCGGTGGGGTTCCCCATGACCATCCAGGGGAGAACATCTCAGGCATTGGGCAGATACACCCAGGACAGGGTGCCAGTCCATATGATTTTTTTTTTATCAGGGAATAACCTCTATTACGTTAACCTCTAATAAGTTCTTATAATTTCACTGTGCACACTGGCAATTTTTAAATAATTAAATCAAATAGGAAATTATAGTAAAGATACAAATTAAACTGATGCTACTTTTGCATTTGTAAAGTCTTATAAAAAACATGGATACCAGGTAAATTGAATACTCTAAAACACTCCATATAGTGTGAGCGAGTGTGTGCCCAGAGATAAATTGGCGCCCTGTCTTGGCGCCTTGGATGGGAATGGGAAACCCCACGATGACCCTAGTAGCGGAATAAGCGAAAGGCAACGATCTGGGTGGAGTTTCCATGTTCTCCCCGTGTCTGCGTGGTTTTTCTCTGGGTTCTTTGGTTTCCTCCCACAGTCCAAAAACATGGATACCAGGTAAATGGAATGCTCTAAATCGCCCCATATAGTGTGAAGGAGTGTGTGCCCAAAGATAGATTGGCGTCCTATCTTGGTGCCCTGGATGGGCATGGGAAACAGCACCATGACCCTAGTAGAGAAATAAGCGGAAGACAATGGATGGCTGGAGTAAGTAAGTAAATGTAGATGCATGTACATTTATACTTTCACTTGAATTAAAAAAAAAACATAATTACACTTTTATTTAAGTAATTATTTTTAATATTACTACTACTTTTACCATTAAGAAGCTTATGGGTAGGCCCCAGTGTATGCCTTTCCATTGTTTAATGCCTGCTCTAATACTACCAGAGTAAAATTTCCAATACATTATAGTATATTTTAATATACTATATTTGAGTGTGGGCAGCATGTTCACCTCTCAACGCTGGAGAGTCCCTGTTTGAATCCTGATCAGGGTGGAGTTTCCATGTTCTCCTTGTGTCTGTGTGGGTTTACTGCAAATTCGTTTAGTCCAAAAACATGTTTTTATGGAAAATTGACTGCTCTAAATTCCCCTGTATATTCTGAGTATCTGTATAAGTGAGTGAGTGTGTGTTGCCCTTTCCTGTGTGTATTTGTCCAGAGCCTGAGATGTTCTCCCCTGGATGGGCATGAACCCCAACCCCCACCACCCTCATAGAGGATTAAGCGGAAGATGATGAATAACTAAAAAACGATTTGAGTAAAAGACCACAGACCAATATTACTTGGTCATTAGTTTTAGTGCCAGAACCAGAAAAAGACATACTGACCTGCCCTTAACAATGAACATGGTTCAGGCTGCTGTGCCACCCAAGTGCACTTTAGATATACACTCACTAAGCACTTTATTAGGAACATGATACTGAGCCTTTCCTTACTCTCAGATCAGAAGGTTCAGTGTATAATGCATTCTGGGATGGTTTACTGCTTACCACAATTGTACAGAGTGGTAATCTTAGCAACATTCCTGTCAGTGGATCCAGTCTTGCTATTCTCTGTTGACCCCCTCAGAAATGCTGCCCACTGAATGTTTTTTCTCTCTCTTTGTATCACCATTCTTACAAAACTTTATAAATGCATGAAAATCCCAGATGATCTTTGGACATAATTAAAACAAATCCTCCAGCTCCAACAATCATACCAGGACAAAATCACATTTTGTCCATCGTGATGATTGATTATCTGAAGCTTAATGAATTACATTTACATTTGGTCATTTAACAGACGCTTTTATCCAAAGCGAATTACAGGTCTCCCAACTTGGCTGGGATTTAGAACACAGGGTTGACCCTGGAGCAATGAGGGTTAAGGGTCTTCCTCAAGGACCCACAATGGTAACTTCAGTGGACCTGGGATTTGAACCTCCAACCTTTAGATTGATAGTCCAGCGCCCTCACCACTTAGCTACCACGCCCATTGATGACACACTCTGGTACACGATCGGTCGATTGGATAATGGTATGAATGTGTAAGGTATTTCATTTATTCATCATCTTCATGCTCATTCCTCTAAGAGGGTCGTGGGGGGGTTCCCCATGCCCATCCAGAGGAGAATGTCTCGGGCGCTGGGCAGATACACCCAGGACAGGGCGGCAATCCATCGCTGGGTACACACTCACTCACACAGCCACACACACAGACTATACAGGGCAATTTGGAGCATTCAATTCATTTTTGCTATGTGGGAGGAAACATATGCAGACACGGGGAGAACTTGCAAACTCCACCCAGATTCGGATTCGAACCGGGAATTCCCAGCGCCGAGAGGCAAACATGCTAACCACTAAGCCACTGTGTCGCCCGAGGGGAAACTTGTTATGGGATATTTCTTCTTCTTTCGGGGTTTTACCCTTTTTTATCCAGTGGTCGCCACAGCGATGAACTGGCATATTAGACTTGGCCAAGTATTTTATGCCGGATGCCCTTCCTGACACAACCCTTACCCTCTACCAGGCTTGGGACACAGAGACTATGGGGAGGAAATACCCACGTGGACACGAGGAGAACATGGAAGCTTGACCCATAATTTAGTATATAGACACAATAAAAACGGTTTTCTAGCAGGTACAATTTAAACATTGACCTCACCTCTGGAGATTTACGTCGACCGTTCATCTTCACAAATGCCTCCAAATCTGTGCCTTTGGCCCTGAATTGTGACGAGTCAAAGGTTTTCCTTTTGGACTGCATTTTTTCACAGATTCTACTGTGTTTCTCCAGGCGCTCTGGTAAAAAGTTTCTTCTGCAAATGTTACAAGGAATGAGCTCAACTTCAGGTTCAGGACTTGGATCCACTTGCTGGAGCTGGTTGAGGTGTGAATCAGATTCCGTACCATGCTCTTTTATGTGATCATATTCAGCTGTCACAGGCCTGTTGTTGTAGTGATGCGGCTTTCCTACGGTTGACGGCTGGACTGGGTTTATAAAGGCCATTTGGAGATGTTTGGAAGATGATTTTCTTTCAACGTGAAAACCTGTTTTGTCAATCTGTTGCTCTTCATTTACTTCCATATTGTTCCTGGGCTTCATGCGTTCATCCCACTTCTTTTCTCCATTTATTGTGGGCTTCTGCCAATCTCTCTGTTCCTGTTCTCTCATTTCATTTCTGCATTCAGCTGCTTTCTCTTTTCTCAACTTCTCGTTTTCATTTTTTACAATCACCCTGCTCTGTTTTAAGATGTCTTTTTGTTCAGGATTCTGCTCCCCTTGCTGGAGCTGCTTACGGTGTGAACCAGCTTCATTGCGATGCTTTTTTGGGTGATCGTAGTCGGCTGTGTTCTCCGCAGACCTGTTGTACTGATGCGTTTTTCCTGCAGTTGGTCGTTGAGCCTTTGTAAAACCAGGCATTTGGAGATGTTTGGAAGATGCTTTTCTTTCGATGTGAAAGCCCGTTTTAAGTTTGTCAATCCATTGCTCTTCATTTACTTCCATATTGATATTGGGTTTCATGCGTTCATCCCACTTTTTTTCTCTATTTATTGTGTCTTTCTGCCAATCTCTCTGGTCCTGTTCTCTCCTTTCATTCCTGCACTCAGCTGCTCTCTCTCCCCTCTTCTTGTTTCCATTCCTGACCATTTCCCAGTTCTGTTTTGAGATGTCTTCATAAGCCCCCAGTTCATTCCGCTGGGTTCGACAGTTTGTGTTTCTGTGAAGAATTCTTTCTTTGTTCTCAGACTTTTCGTCTCCTCTATGCTTATCTGAGGAAACCAAGTTCATCTCTCTTGTGCGAACTTTACATTCTTCTACATCATCTCTGCCGTTGGTTCTTACCCAGTCTCTGATTCTCTCACTCTGTGCTTCATCTCTTTTGCATCTTATTGCAGTTTCCCAGGTTCCTCTTTCACCCTTATATAAGATGTCTGGTCTTCCCATAGCTGTGTTTTTGTTTTTTTCTTTTTTCACCATCTCATCTGATGCAGTCTTCAGTTGGACCTTTCTTAGTCCTTCTTCTGCCTTCTTCAGCTTTTCCAGCAAGAGAATCTCTTTTTTGTGTATTTCTTTCCTTAACCTCTTCTCATTATCATAAAGTCTTTGCTGTTCCTCATGAAATATCTGGTATTTTTCGAGTGATTTGTTGCTGGATTTTTGATGGAATTTGCTTTTAAAAGGCTCTAATGATTTGTTTCTCTCATCACTCCTCATCCTGATGTGTTTGCATGAATATTGCCTGGGAAACCTGTCATCAAGACTCCTTTTGTCTTTTTGAACAGAGCCATCACTGTCTGGGTGTCTGTTGCCGACGCTAAATGCTCTCCTGTGGCACACCGGTTTTAGTGGAAACACACTGTGCACATCCTGTTTGCTCCCAAAAACTTGATTTCCTTGTTTATCAGAGAAAATATTTTGCCCGGCAGTGGCAGTGTTTTTTTTCCAGTTGAAGTCTGGCATTTTCTCAGAGAAAAAGTTTTTTTGCAAGTCTTTATTGTCAGACTTCTGTTGCTCCTTGTCTTGTGGAATCCTTAAACCAGATGAGGAGTGGCAACTGAACCCTCTTCTTAAAGGTGGAAGCTTTTCCACTAGCACATCTTTCTCCAGTAGAACATGGGCAGTGGAAGGTTGCTGCGTCATCTGCAAGCGTGGCATGTTAACGGTCACAGTAGTACCAACTATATCCAACAGAAATATCCAAATCTCTCCTGGTATAGATCGGATTTCCTTTATGACAGTGCCTTTCGCCAGAGAATTTTACCCATTAAATCCTGCCAGCAAAAACAAGAAACATTTTGAAAACTGTTTTGCCAATTCACCTTATGCTTTTTTTTTTCTTTTTTTTATTTGCCTTGTGACTGTGGAACTGCCATGGTGGTGGTGTGTCAGTGTATTGTGCTGATATATTGGATCAGACAGAGCAGTGCTCTTGGAGTATTTCATCACTGGGTTTATTAATTTTACTTACAAAGTGAAGCAGCATAATAAATTATGCAGACAGACAGATGAACTACATAGTGCATTTATATTGTAGGTGGAGCTTACAAAATGAAAACTGTGGAAATGAGGTGCAATTAATAGAGTGACTGGTGAGTGGGTGTCCATGTGTAAATGTGTCTGCGTGAAAATTACTTAATTGTCTGAAGGAAACTGTACTTTAATGAAGTTATTATGGTTAAGGAACCAACCTTGTGATAATTCCTGGTCCCACCAGGTATTATGGCTGAAGTGCCCTTGAGGTGCTAAAGTGCTGCTACCGGGCCCAGGACAAAAGGCTGCTCACTGCTCCAGGAATGTGTTCTCACTTCACTAGTGTGTATACAGATGCTGGTCATAAAATTAGAATATAAAACTTAATTTCATTTAAAAAGGAAAACTTATTTTTATTTTTTCGAATGTTGATGTCTCTTCAGTATCAGTATCGTGGATAATTAAAATATTGTGAAAGTGTTCAGTAATAAAGACACCTGGTGACACTAATCAGCTAATTAATCTAAAACACCTGCAAAGGTTTTTAAATGGTCTCTCAGTCCAGTTTTGTAGTCTACACAGAACTATGTGTGTGTAACTGCATGGAGTTAAATGGACAGAAGACACACAGAGGACAAAAATCATGTGTGAACACAGTTGTCAAAATAAATCACACTATATATAGTTGTATAGATGCAGGATCTTTGATCTGAAATAGCCTTATCTAATGTATAACCTTAAGAAATTACTTGCCAAAGTTAAGATACTTTGGTACTAAAACCCCTCTTTTTAATTGTTTGAATGTTAAATGCAAAGGTACCTGTTTGTCAAGGATTTTATCTACCATCTTTGGTCAAAGTGTATTTTTAAGCTTGCATGTACTTTTTGTCATTGTGAAATAATATATACATAGGTGTTTTATCAACAAGCTCCAGTTAGACTGAATTGTACATAAGTAGTAAAGCTTTATTTATTTTCGAGTAACTTCTCAGTAAAAAGTCCAACATTTTAGTGTTAAGATGCATTTATCTTATCTGAAATTATTTGTGAAATCTTAAAAGATCTTTAGAATGTTCTCGCAACGTTCGCAAAGCTACTGGAAACGTTCCATTATGCTGTCCGCTGAGTATAATGGAATGTTCCCAACAACTTTGAGAACGTGTGGTTGCCATGAAGAACATACTAAAGAAGATAATTTCAGCTAGACACTTTACGGAGACATAATTTTGGTTCAAATATGTTGGCAGTGCTGGGCAAGCTATTTGCAAAATTAGGAGTTAATTTAGTTTTGACATATTTCGGGTGTTTACTCAACTTTTTTTCTCCCATAACGTTATTTTAAACTTAAAACGCGCAAAAATGTGCATATGCATCGCCTAGTTATGTACATCATTATATTTAATTACATAATAATTTAACTGGCAGACTGTTGATGGCTAAGTCGCGTTTCGATAGATAATGATATGCAGTTGAGTGAATGTGTGATTTCAATCATTTAAATGGAATATTTACCCCATAAAGAAATGGTTTAAAGTGGAATTTCATCCTTCTCGTCATCAGATATTAAGTTTTCGGTCATATTTAACGTGTTGGTTGTTGCTCCATTTGTAAATGTGATCGCATTAGTTGACGCTTGTTGCCTAGCAACACAACCCTAAAGCGGCTCTTTTTACGCATCTGATTGGTTTGCTGGCGCTCAGGAGTGTGTAACCCGGATGTAAAGTCTGTTTCTAAATAGAGCGAATCCGGGAGCTTCACGGAGAATAACATTTCTTTTGACGTTATTAATGTTAAAGCTCGTCAGAAGCAACAGAGGCCTCTTTTTACCGACGCTGGGTTTTTATCTGTTAATATCAAAGGTCTAGTTAGTTTTTTATATCGTTTAATCGACGCCATTTGTCTGCTGCTGCATTTTAGCTTGTGCACCACACTTCGTATACTACCCTATATAGTACGAAGGATATAGTGTTGGAAATAAGTATTTATTTACACACTGCACTGTGTAGTATGCCGTTGTTCCTGCGTACTAACTAGTAGGCGAGTATATGCCAGTGATGTATACGGTTATTGTTTGCCTTTTTTTGTGGTAAACTGGCTTTGTACACCTGCTTTCCACCGTGGTTGACTTTGTAGGACAGATCTTTAACAAGTATCATATAGAAATCTGTGTTTTATTCAGATTGCAAGCATGTCGACTGAGGAGCTTCTGTCTGTAGACTATGAAGTGTTTGGGAAAGTCCAAGGGGTGTTTTTTCGGAAATTTACTCAGGTAAGGTTCAAATTATCCCTTGAAAAGCGCTGTACACTGTAAATAATGTAGTAAATTAGGTTCTATATGGCCTTTATCAACTCATCTTATCTTCTGCATAAGCCTCTACATCCCCATCCCCTTTCAAGGGAGAACGTTTTGTTTGCTGGGCACCAATCTATCGCTGGGCACACAATCACACACTGTATGGGGTAATTTAGAATTAAAGCAGCCAGTTCACTTTGTTTTTGGGCTGTAGGAGGAAACCAACACAGGAGAACATGGAACCTCCACCCAGTTTGGGAATCGAACCTGGGTCCTCGATGCTGAGGGCCTACTATTTTTCTCTTAGTATAGTCATTATTAGTGCAGCATTCAGTTTGCAAAGGGCCACCGTGTGTTTGAATGTGTTTTTTTTTTTTTTTTTTTTTTTTGTAGCATTTGTAGGTTTGTGGTTAAGGAACCAGCCATGAAACATGAAGGTCCCTGGTTTGATTTCCAGTCCCACTATGGCTAAAGTAACATTGACTTGGTGGTCATGTGTTAGCGTGTGGCTAATCCTTTCATGGCTGCGTACAGCATGCTAGTAAATAGACATCATTAACTGGTTGCCCATCCTCACTCCAATAAAGAGTGTATTGTATATCACATTGATACGAATGTGAAGAGGTCAGAGGTGTACATTATTGTCAATAATGTCACGGCTGGACAAACAGCTCAGCCTATCAGATTTTAGGACCATAATTACTTGTTTTTATAACCGTAGTTAAGTGATTAAGTGATCTACTTTTGCCTTGACTACAGTGAAACACACACACACACATGTGCCTGGGGCGGTGTACAGCAGTTAGGGTTTGGTGCCTTGTCCAAGGGTTCTTGGTGGGACCAGTACTTGGTGGGACCAGGAATCTAATCGGGGACTTTCGGGTTGTAAAGTTTTTTTCCCCTTAACCACAAGCCTACGAATGCCAACTGCTAAATTGTTCTAAATTTCTAAACCAGTCAAACACACCACCTCCATGTTGATATCACTGCAGTGCTAAAAATAATTGTGGATTTTAGTGTGACGCGATATCTGACCTTTTTATTTGTTTTAAGGCCGAGGGGAAAAAGCTGGGTTTGGTCGGCTGGGTTCAGAACACCGCGGAAGGAACGGTACAGGGTCAGCTACAGGGCCCGGCGCCAAAGGTCCGACAGATGCAAGAGTGGCTCAAGACCACTGGGAGTCCCAAGTCCCGCATTATAAAAGCAGAGTTTAAAAATGAGAAGACGATTGAGGACATGGAATTCAAGGATTTCAGAGTTACCCGCTGATGAATGTCAAACATATTACAATTTAAGTGTTTTACTTTAATTTATCATTAACGTATAACGTTGTACAGGATTAATCAGATCTGTTAGCACTTAAGTTCATTGTAGTTCAGGTGTATATACAAAATGTACATAACATCACCTCTAATAAATACTGTATATGACGGTTAAACTTTGTTTTTTATTTATTGTCACTCCCCCTGTTGGTGGCTTAACATGTTGGGTTGTTGTAGTGACACTGCGGTGATTAAAGGTCCAGCAGCACTGTTATGTCTGATCCACTCATATCTGTACAACACCACCTGGGTTCAAATCCTGGGTCCACTAAACTTACCAATGTGTGTCCTTGAGCAAGACCCTTAACCCTGATTGCTTCAGGGATGCTGTTTGTAACCCATATATACACAAATACACTCAGGACAGGACGCCAATCCATTGCTGGGCACATACACAAACTGATCTAATCGTTGAATAACAGGTTTTTGGTTTTACGAACAATCATACACTGCCATCTAGTGGAAAAGTTCCAGAATGCAGTTTATAAAAAACATCAGGAAAATAATGCACCGCGGTCGAAGGTGTAAAAGGTGTGCATTATTGTCAATACAGTTGTATATGTTACATTTACATTTGGTCATATAGTACAAGCTTTTATCCGAAGCTACTTTACAAGTCAATAGTTTGGTCAGTAGTTCCTGGTCAAAGTTTTATTTTTAACAGCATTATGTTTAAATGCTGATCTTAATTCAAACATCACATTATTTACCTACGCTATTATTAAGCCGAAGCTAAACTAGGTCACTGTTCTTAAGGTAATGTGTTCATTGTAATATTAATGTGGAAACATGATAATACAGACATTTATCAGGTATGGCTGCCCAGTGTAATGAAAAGCATAAATGAGTTAATCAGCCGATAGCTCAGTGTTTTTGCTTCCTGTGTGTATTTATGTAATCTTTCCTTCTCGTGCCATGTGTGCATTGAGCAGTGAAGTAAATAAATTAATCTAAATGGAAAGCAGAGTCAAGCTGTGAGCCCGAATGCTATGGTTTTAAGTTTTCAGTTAGGAGACGTTTGTGCTGCCTACAAAAATACATTTCGAAATCTTCACTGTTCCTATGTTGCGCAGGAAAATCTGCCGTTCTAAGAAGTTTTATTTATATAGGACGAATGATTGACCATGAAACATCTGCAAATACTTGTGAGGATGAAGATGTGAAGATGCAAAATGATCAACATTAAAGAGTAAGTTGTGCTTGTACTTTAAGTTTTGAAATGAAAGTTATTTTAAATCTTTTTTATTTTATCTAAAGTTTAATTCTGTCCAAAACCATATGTAGATTAAAGGGTAGTATGTCCCACCTTTGCTGTATTGCGATCTCCATAGTAGTTCATCCCAAAGGTGTTTAATGGGGTTAAGGTCGGGACTTGTGGGGGAGTCAAGTTCTTCCACACCAATCTCACTCACCCTTGATACTAGAACGCAGTCATGCTGGAACATAAAGGTTCTTTTAAAATGTATTCTTCAAAATGTATGTCTATGTGCTTGATTTTAGATCCCTGTGGCAATGGGACCAATTAAAACTTTTTAAGTCAGTGATTAGATTTGTCTTAATACTTGTAGGCATTGTAGTGAGCATGAGTCGGCCAAGAGTTCACACAACTAAATCAATAAATAGGCTGTGGCTTTTAACCTTTTTATACCTATGCACAGTTGTTTCTTTGAAACTGTCCAAAATATATAATCATCTTCATTCATTCATTCATTATCTTCCGCTAATTCCTTTATGAGAGCTGCGAGGGGGGTTCCCCATGCCCAACCAGGGGAGAACGTCTCGGGCGCTGGGCAGATACACCCAGGACAGGGTGGCAATCCATCGCTGGGTACACACTCACTCACACAGCCACACACACTATACAAGGCAATTTGGAGCATTTAATTTACCTGTAATCCATGTTTTTTGGATGTGGGAGGAACCTGGAGAAAACCCTCAGGGGCACGGGGAGGACATGGAAACTCACCCAGATCGGGATTCGAACCAGGAATCCCCAGCGATGAGAGGCGAACGTGCCCACCACTAAGCTAGTTTATTGTAAAAAATGTTAATAGTAAAGCAAAAATCTGACTTCCTATATAATTTGCCAATTATTTCACGTCTTGGTATATATTTTTGTCTTTGAGCTTCATTTTTTTTCAATCCTCTCCGTAGTTTTAGAGAATCTTTGGGATTATTGATATACAGTACAGGCCAAAAGTTTGGAGACACCTTCTCATACAACGCCAATATTTACATTGTAGATTCTCACTGAAGGCATCAAAACTACGAATGAACACAGTTATGTACTTAACAAAATGTGAAATAACATGTTTTATATTCTAGGTTCTTCAAAATAGCCTGATTACTGCTTTGCACCCTGTTGGCAAGGATGAACTTTGGGCTAATTCCTCAACTTTCACCACAGGCTAAACAAACTGCTAATGTGCTTTGCTTAACCAAGTAGACAAAACAAAAATACCACTCTTTATTGAGTACGAACGTTGTTTATTCCCAGTACTTGGATTTTGTCCAGGATTACAGCCCCCATGTCCAGGACTGGATTATTTAGCACCGTAGGTCTGTTTTTAAACATAGCCTTGGTGCTGTCTGCTCTGACTCATACCCATCATGCTAATTTAGCAAAGCTCGGTGTTACAGAGGTCACATCGACAGAGTTCTTTGAATCTCACAATGCTTTTTATAATGAAGCAGACAATCGCTGGCCATTTAAAATCATCTGACCTCAGACTTTAACTCCAGAGCTAGTAAATTAGCCGCACAGACATTTTCGGCCGGAAGGTCACTGTCGTGTTTTTCTCGCCCACTTTCTTTTTGACATAATCTGAAACGGAAGGTCTGAAATTAGCTTGAACCCCCCCCCCCACGTGGCTGACACATTTATTTACATAACCTCTATGGACAGACCGAACAGCAGCACACCGGTCAAAATCAACACTTTTTTTTGCCACGTCGCCCAACGGCCATCACTAACTAGCTGGGGGTTATTCGTTGTCAAAAGGAGGGTAATCCGTGGAGGGACTGCACTAATCTAATGTGGAGATTGTCTGTGAGTTTGCTGGTACCACATGCCTTTGACCCCATTCCGTTAATGTGGTTTGCGCTGAAGAGGGAAATGATTTGATTCATGCGCACATCCAGCGCTAACCAACGTACAGGAGCTGCCCAATGGGTGGCACCCTCATGAATACGCTTGACCGATATTAACGGTGTCTTCTCAGCGTAAAGGTTTTACAAACACGGTCTTCTATTAAAGGCTAAGGTTATTTTTCATTTGTAGGTTTTTAGCATATGATTCTCTCGTTGAATAGAAATCGTGTTATACACAATAGCACTCTACCAATAGACTCAATAGTCCTCTACCTACATCTCCTGGTATGGCCGCCAATCCGAGTTAGGGATGGTTTTGGGCTGATTGGTTGCTGGGACACCCTCGTTCAATTGTGACGCACAGCTGAAAGACGTTTGTCGCGGGGTGGAAAGGATGAGGACCGAAGACAGGAGTGCAACACACGAAACTGGCTTTATTTAGTGACCAACAGGACTACATACAGAATGCAGAGCTTTCACCGTTCTTGTGGTAGCCGTGCTGAGTCCTCCGTCCCACCAGCTCCTGGTTGGTCTCACTCTTGAGCAGCTTATAAGGCGACTCTCCGCCACTTCCCCCTGCGCCACCGCGTCACAACGTTGGACTAATAAATGATCATATAAGGGAGCACAACATTCGAGGGTAGTTTAGTATCTGAAGCACCAGCAGTTGTTGGGTTGCTTACAAACTCAAAATGGCCAGAAAGAAACCACGTTCTTTAGAGAGCAGTCAGTCCATTGTTGTGTTAAGGAAGGAAGATGACACAATGTGAGATATCTCCATGAAACTGAAATTGCTGCTAACTACTCCCTTCGAAGACTGACACTCACCTGGCTCTAACAAAGACAGAAAAAGGAGTGGGAGACCTCGATGCACAGTTGTGCAAGAAGATAAATATCTTGAAGTGTGCAGGTCGAAGAGTGACTCACACTGGCTCTAACAAAGGCAGAAAAAGGAGTGGGAGGTCCAGATGCACAACTGTGCAAGAAGATAAATATCTTCGAGTGTGCAGTTTGAGAAAAAGACGACCCACAGATTGTCAACTGACAGCTGAATTAAAAGAAACCCGTCTCTCTAAAGAAAGTTGTTTCTTTCTGGCCATTTTGAGTGTGTAAGCAAACTAACAACTGCTAATGCTTCAGATACTAAACTAACCTCGAATGTTGTGCTTATTAATGCTCACTTATTAATATAGCGTATTTCAGCTGGGCATCACAATTGAGCAAGAGTGTCCCAACAACCAATTAACCCAAAAACATCCTTAACTTTGGATTGGCGGCCATGCCAGGAGATTTAGGCAGAGGACTGAGAAATGCTGATAAGGGCACTAAATGAAAATGACAATAAAGCCTCCTTGAATCCTTAAATGCAAAATAAGGCTCTATACAAAAATAGGCTTTAATACAAACATTTTCATTCTTTAAAAATCATCCGATACACTTAAATTAATTGTGCAATGGACAATCTTGTTTGTGAATTGCATGACCTTGTCTCTTTGTTTTGAAAAAAGAGGAAAATTTGCTGGTGATCCTAAACTTTTGAGCGATAGTGTGGGAAGGTAGATGTACTTAGTTTTTCCAAAGACATGATGGAGAATTATTTCAGCATTGTGGGTACTCAGGAAGTGGGAGAAGTACAATTAGGGTCAGTCAGTGAGGGAGTGAGGGTTTTGGCCTTTATATATCTAGATGAAAGTTACCTGGTCTGGAACCACAATCCCAGAGTGCCTTCATAATCCATTACATGTTTACCAAGTTGATCCAGATGAAAACAGTAGGGCCCTCCACCAAACAAGATCCTCGCTGTATTTCCTGGGCAGCCCATACAGCATACAGTTTTGTCGGGTTTGCATGTTCTCCCTGTTTTTTTGCATTAATATACTGCAAAGGACTGCCAAGTCCTCCCACAATCCAAAAACATATGACTATATGAGTCTCAAATCACCCACTGCCTACTACATAGTTGGCAAAAGCTGTAGGTGAAAACAGCGTTTTTGTTTAAAAATAGAGAAGCTTAAAAGACTTAAATTGTCAGATGTTTACAAGTGGGGCGGCACGGTGGCTTAGGGGGGGTTCCCGGTTCGAATCCCGATCTGAGTGGAGTTTCCATGTCCTCCCTGTGTCCGCATAGGTTTTCTCCGGTTTCTCTGGTTTCCTCCCACAGTCCAAAAACATGTAAACTAAATGCTCTAAATTGTCCCGTATAGTGTGTGTGTATGTGGATGTGTGTGTGTGTGCCCAGCAATTGATTGACACCCTGTCCTGGGTCTATCTGCCCAGCGCCCGAGATGTTCTCCCCTGGCTGGGCATGGGGGCCCCACCACGACCCTCGTAGAGGAATAAGCAGAAGATAATGGATGGATGTTCACGAGTGTAAATGAGTTGCAACCGTTGTGTCCAACACACACACTGGTTACTACACACTCACTCACACCAGTTAAGCAGAACTCACTCAAAACTAGTACCTACAGTTAAGTAGGGGATTCTGAATGCAGGTTTTCATTATTTAATGATTTGTTTTGTAAATATTTGTATGGATTAAGTATTGTTTTTGCGGTTCAATATTATATAAAGCAAAACTATATGATCTTTAAATATTAACCTCGCAATAGGGGTTTGGATTTTGTGATCCAAATTGATTGAATCTCTGACAGATGAAGAGTTTTTATTATGAGCACAATGATGGACAGTCACATGCTTTTAACTTTGCAACGAGAGATGCTTTCTCATGTTTCTTTTTTCTATGGCGGCATTAAAAGAGCAGGGTTTCAGAGCGGAGGCCGGTATCAAGGTTAATGGAGAACATATCCATATCCATGCTTCTGAAATGTAACGTCCAACTGGCTCATATACACTCAGTGGTTTCTGCACCCATTGTCCGTTTTTCCAGCTCCACTTACTGTATAGATGCACTTAGTCCTTCTATAATTACACACTGTTGTCCAGCTGTTTCTCGACATACTTCGTTACGCCGTTCTCTTATAGACAGGGTTCCCAGAGGAACGGTGGGATCAGGTGTTGTTTTGGGAATAGTGGAGGTTTTTAGTGTAGCAATGTCACTACGGTGTGTAAGATCTCCCGCAGCAAGTGACTTACAGGTATCCCCACTTGACGGTTGGGGTCAGAACAAGTTGGCCATAAGGGTTGCTCAAGGAACCACTTTGGAAACTGTCAGTGAACCTGGGGTTTGAATCTTTAACATTTAGATTGACCGCCACACCCCCAAAACCACTGAGCTCCCACACCTTACATGCCAGTCTCTAACACAGGGGTCCTCAGTCTAGGACCCACATTTTCTCATGGTCATTAAGTCGCGACTAGCTTTTATAGAATTCATCCATCCATTATCTTCCGCTTATTCCATTATGAGGGTCGCGGTGGGGTTCCCCATGCCCATCCCAGAGGAGAACGTCTCAGGCGCTGGGCAGACACACCCAGGACAGGGCGCCAATCCATTACTGGGGACACACTCACGCACACAGCCATAAACACACACTATATGGGGCAATTTAGAGCAGTCCATTTACCTTGAATCCATGTTTTTGAAATGCGGGAGGAAACCGGAGAACCCGGAGGAAACCCACGATGACACGGGAGAACATGGAAACTCTAACCACTAAGCCACCATGCCGCCTGAAACAGATTTATTTAAAAAAAAAATAGCATTCAAAAATAAAAAAAAAGGAAAACGTGCATGCAAAGTGAATTCAAGAGTATTTTTTAAAAAGGAAATGAATAAACGTGTCCCTAATAAACGAAAATCCACATTTCAAATACATCACAACTTTAAAGAGATGGGTAACTGGGCAAAGGAATGGCGGTTACCATGGCAACAGAGACGCACATCTCTTTCTGTTTCTTTTTTCTTAAGATAAAAAATGAGTACCATCAGATAAGAATTAATTAGTTTTACGTTTTTTATTAATTATTTGTTCTTACAAGCTGTTTACTACTCACCCAGAACATAGCCGTGACACTTTTGGGTTACAACCCACCAGTTGAGAAACGCTGTTCCAACACCCAGCATCCTTCACCCAAATAATACCTGGTTTTGTAGAATGTTGTGAAGAGGTTTTACAAAATCTGTAGAGAAACAGATGGACTACAGATGGACTAAAAAGTTTGGGGACAAAATTCCAAATTCCAAGGATACATACATGTGGCTAAACAAACTAAAGGGGGAAAAAACTAAAATGCTGTTTAAAATTTAAAAGAAAAGTTGCTGAAACGTTCAATGGACGCCAATGAGGGGGAAATGGAAAAGAGGCGTGGTTTAAAACCAGCTGCCATATTGCTTTAAAAAGCACACGCAACCAGAAGTGGCAACGAGACCTACGGTACTGCCAAATTTAAACGTTGTACGTTAAAAGCTGAAACGTACTGAATGAGAAATGTTTGAAAGTTCTGAGCGAGAAGAAAAATAAAAACAAGACATTGGGTTTTCCAATAAGTTCTAAATGATACACTTCTAATCAAAGACCAGTTCAAAAAATTTTGCACTATTGGATCTAAAGAAGGTTCTACACCACAATATAACTTCAGGTTCACCACACTTGTCCAGTTAGTGTGCAACACCGATTGTGAATCCATTTCACTTGCTGTTGTGCAAATGGAACAGACAACAGGTAGAAATGAGAGGCACTTAGCAAGACC
>JAOUQT010297850.1:0-16468 GCA_025769995.1 Xyliphius kryptos | reverse complement strand
CACTTCTGTCGTATTGTGACTATGACTGCCCCTTTAAGTCCTAATACTGCTTGCCTGTGGTGTGATCCTTATCTAGCTGACTTACTGCATGTGTTCTGGTCATGTAAAAAAACTAAATAGGTTTTGGACAGATATGTTTACCACTCTATTGAGAGTATAGTAATTTTTTGTGAATGTATTATATATGTTTGCGTGTCTATGTCTTTCGTAGATTATGGGGTGAAAATAAATGACTTTGCTCTAGCAACGTGAAATGTACACTCTGTGTGAGACATTTTTCCAGAACTGTCTGCAAATGTGGAAAACAAATTAGAATGAATGAAAAAGTCTAATCTGGTATATGAACAGGATTATTAGGGTATCCTGCAGCAATATTGACCCCATTAGACCATATTTGTCAAATTTCCTTCCATATACTTGTGCTGATGACAAAAGGCCATGCATGGCTGCACAGACAGGAAAGCAGAAACAATAAACCGAGACCAAACTAACCTCTATAATCAACCTCATTATAGGCATAATAAGATGATGAAGGGCAAGAGGGGCATTTAATACTATAGCTATGATCGAATCAATCCTAAGTTAACTATCATGCCCAAGGCTTATTCATGTTCTTCTAAAAACAGGAACAATTTACAAACTGAGATGGCTGTTGGCATATCACATCTTGCGGCGCTGTCACAAAATGAGGAGCATCCAATTTATCCGTCAGTGTCACTATGACTTGCAGGGAATGGAACAGTGTATTGATTCAGACTGGATTCGGGTTTTCCGAATTGTACAGTGCAGCAGCATTCAGACCAGCTGAAAGGATTACAGATTCAACTCTATCTCTTCTGAGAAGTTTTGGGACATGGGGAATCATAAGTCTGTTCTTATCAGTCCACATGTTAGTCCAATCATTATTATCACAACCCTCAGGGTCAGCAAAACCTGCTCTACTGTTCATATACAGGGACAATTTAGGGGAGATTCTAAGTGTCCTTAATAATTCCCCCACATGCCTTCTTTTCTTTCGTTGCTTCCTTCATATCTTCCTATCTTCATTTATCTCTCTCTCTCTCTCTCCTCTTTCCTTCCAGACTTCTCTTTCTTTCTTTCTTTCTTTCTTTCTTTCTTTCTTTCTTTATACCCTTACTTCCATTATTATCTCTTTGTTTATTTTCCGTTCTATGTTCTCTCTATCTCCATCTTGCTTTATTGTTCTTTCTTTCCATTCTTCAGTCTCATTCTTTAAATCTTTCCTTCATCCATTATATTTTTTGTATTACTTTCTTCCTTCATTGTGATGTTTTACAAGTCTGTAATGAATTTATTTGATCAAGGTCATTTGTGGATGTATTGTTTGATCTGCATTACTGATTTAAATATGAAATAATATCAATAACTCCTTATTTGAATATGTATTTATTTGGACTATGAGTGGGAACAGTAATGTTGTTTATTTTTATTTTTTTTTTAAACTTCTTCGAGGTTAGAGAATTTCTGTAGACAGTTAAATCTCTAAAAGTTGGCTGATAGGCATAAGTGGCAATAAAACTTTCTAGTAGTTTCCTGGAACAGATTATATGAAAGGATACAGACATCCATCAAAAGGATACATAACAACACCTGGATATGTCTTTAGTGTCACATTTGAATGATCATGTGCCTCTTTGGAGACATGTTTATTTGATACTAACAGTAATAACACACAGCATGGTCTCGGGCTGTTGTACGTGTAGGAGCTCAGTTACATAATATAGGTTAAATATAGAACCTGAAGGTGTTGAAGGATTTCTTTCTTTGTGGGATTCTTCCAACAGGATGTTTTACGATAAAGATGTTGTGTTATGTGAAAGACACCAGAAAAAAAAAAGAAATAAAAAAGGGAAAAAAAAAAAAATAACAAATTAATTTAAGATTAATGATATTATGATGGTCCTTCCAACTTTAATGGAATGTAATTTTTCAGAACATTTTTAGAAACTACACTCATGGGCTCAGCTGAAGTGCTGACTTGGTATCAGTTTAATCTAATAATGCATGCCCTGTTGAAATGTAACATTGTTCTTAAAACAAATTATTCCGGGAACAAAAAAGAGCCGTTACTAAAAATAATCAACTCCTCAATTAGCACAGGTTCTGTACCTAAATCATATAAATTAGGAATGATCAAACCTCTAATTAAAAAACCTGACCTTGACCCCAGTCTACTATCTAATTATAGGCCAATCTCCAATCTCCCTTTCATCAGTAAGATTCTAGAAAAGGCTGTAGCACAGCAGTTATGTTCCTACCTACATGAGAACAACATCCACGAACTCTATCAGTCAGGCTTTAGACCTCATCACAGCACAGAGACAGCTCTGGTTAAAGTGGTTAATGACCTCCTAGTGGCATCTGATCAGGGCTGTATATCCTTTCTTGTGTTGCTAGACCTTAGTGCAGCTTTTGATACCATTGATCACTCTATTCTCCTTCATAGACTAGAGAATTTTGTAGGAGTTAAGGGAACAGCTCTCTCCTGGTTTAGATCTTACTTGTCAGAACGCTATCAGTATGTAGATTTAAAGGGAAACCCCTCTAAGCTATGTATTGTAAAATGTGGTGTCCCACAAGGCTCGGTCTTAGGCCCACTGCTTTTTTCATTGTATATGCTGCCTCTGGGAAGAATCATTCAAAGACATGGTATTAATTTCCACTGTTATGCAGATGACACACAGCTGTATCTTTCACAAAAACCACATGAGAGACATCATCTTAATAAAGTTGAGGAATGTGTAAAGGACATTAGACAATGGATGCTAAATAACTTTCTCCTTCTTAACTCGGATAAAACAGAAGTACTCCTTCTTGGACCCCATACAGCTAGAAATAAGCTTTCTGATGTGGTATTAACTCTGGATGGTAGTTCAGTCCCTGCGATGCAGTTAAAGATCTTGGTGTTATTATTGACTCCAGTCTCTCATTTGAAGCTCACGTAGATTACATCACCAGGACAGCATTCTTTCATCTTAGAAACATTGCCAAGCTAAGAAACACACCTATTTTTATAAATTTATAAATTTATATTTATGAACTGTATATCATTCTTGTTAAGCTGATTGTGACAATGTTTCATTGTAAAAAGCGCTATATAAATAAAATTGAATTGAAATTGAATTAATATGTGTATATTTGTTAACATACCTTTTGTTGTTCCGAATCTAAAAAAAGAAAACAATATTGGTTATACAAATCATAAGTCCTATTTTTTTGGTAATTCAGAGTGCTTGTAAATGACTGATTAGTGACAGGACGTTATGCCTTAGGCTTAAGCTTAGGGAAAAGTATTTTGCTTCTGTCTTTTGTTAATTATTTGTAATTGATTTGTTTGTTTTTTTATATTTTATTTTTGCTTTCCTTTACAAACTGTCATTTAAGGTAGGATATAAAATTATTAAAACTGTATCTGTCAAAACAGAGACAAATTACAGTTAAACCAGATATGAACACTCTAAAACAAGTAAACTGTATTCCAAATTAACAATAGATCTTAATTAATAAAAATTAATAAATACTTTTCTCTAAATAACATCTTTGGTACCTTTTAATATAGTTATGAACTAAAATATAAATAGGCTGATATTAACCAAATAACCAACTTAATCAAGTAAAGAGTAGTTCATGATGAGTAGGCAAACATTTCCTATGACTCACAGTGATGTACTAGAGGCCATGGGCGTTACTGATGTTAGTAATGTTTCACCTCAAACAAATCATGCAAGTGAGTTTTATTCTAACCTCTCTAACATCTACCCACCGGAAATGCAGATGGTGATAGTAAAGCATGTATTGAGAATTGAGTTGCATCTCAGTTCCTTGTCTTTCAACAAAGTTGATTACAATGCATGGCGAACGAATGCTGAACTTTTACTACAAACCTGATTTCACAAAATACAAACTGTAAATAAAAATAGAATTCAATAATTTACAAATGTCAAAAACTGATATTGTATTTACAATAGAAAATAGACAACATATCAAATGTCAAAAGTGAGACATTTTAAAATTTAATGACAAATATTGGCTCATTTAACATTTTGTGACAGCGACACATCTCAAAAAAAGTTCGGCCACAGCAATAAGAGGCTGGAAAGTTAAAAGTACAAAAACGGAACAGCTGAAGGATGAATTGGCAATTGGTCATTAACATTACTGGTTATAAAAAGAGCATCTTAAAGTAGCAGTGGCCCTCAGAAGTAAAGATGGGAAGAGGATCACGAATCTCCCTAATTCTGCACCGACAAATAGTGGGGCGATATCAGAAAGGAGTTCGACAGTGTAAAATTGCAAAGAAAAATTACAATGCATAACATCATCAAACGATTCAGAGAATCTAGAAGAATTGTGTATAGATCAAGGCCGGAAAACCTTACTGGGTGCCCGTGATCTTCAGGCCCTTAGATGGCACTGCATCACATACAGGCATGCTTCTTTATTCAAAATTACAAAATGGGCTCTGGAATATTTCCAGAGAACATATTTGTGAACATAATTCACCATACCATATAATATAATATAGAATTTTAAACAGATTGAGATGGAGGAAGCCGCAAGGTGTCACCAATCCTCCTACCACCTTTCAGCTGTTAATGGAGCAATGTGTGGAAGAAATGAACCTAAAGGGGGCACTTGTGTTTCTTAATGACATAATCATCTTTATAAATCTCTTGAAGAGCATCAGCAGAGATTAATCCAAGTTCTGAACTGCTTGAAGGAATATGGGTTAAAATTGTCTCCAGAAAAATGTAAACTATTCCAAACATCAGTTTGCTATCTGGGTCACATAATTTCCAAGAATGGTGTTCAGACAGATCCTGAAAAGATTACTGCCTTAAAGACCTGGCCAAAACCTCAGAATTTAAAAGAGTTAAGATCCCTACTATGTTTTTGTGGGTCTTATAGAGAATTTGACAAAGACTACTCCAAAATAATGAAACCCTTAAATGAGATGGATTTTTGGATGTCCTCCTTTAAGGAAATAAGTCATGATATTAAACAAAAACAAAAAAAACAATAACCCTAAAGAGCCTTTCAGGGGCTGTTGGACAAGTCTCTATCGGTAAGCCTTTGAGCGAATCATTGAGCAGCTCACCATAGTACCTGTTTTAGGTTTTGCTGACCCCAAACTCCCATAAGGTATATCCTGCACACAGATGCAACAAGCTACAAGCCTAGGTGCTGCACTTTACCAAGACCAAGGTGATCAAAAGATAGTCCTTGCCTTTGCAAGCAGATGTCTTACCCATAGTGAAGCGAGATACCCTGCTTACAAATTAGAATTTATTGCATTAAGTTTAATAAGTTTAGTTACACCTTTACAATAGTCACTGATAGAAATCTATTAATATACATTTTGACATTGCCAAACTAGATGCCACCAGTTACCGATGGCTTTTTGCACTATCTACGTTCTTGTTTAGCCTACAGTACAGAGCAAGCAAGCAAAACCTTGATGCAGATGCTCAGTCTATGTGGCCCCATGGAGAGCTGGTCAATGATTCGGTTTCTCAAAAGGAGAGTGAGCGCATAAGACAGTTTACTATTTCTCTTTAAGTTGAACCCACAAAGCAGATCCCAAATCAAGAAGTGGTACAGGCTATTTGTGAGAATCATTTAGCTGTGATGCAAACTCACTATGCACTGGTAAAATCTCTTGCCCTGCACAAAAGTGCGGTTCCTGTTGATCTTACTGAAAAAAACCCTCTCATTGGATGCACTATTCCTCCAAAAAGTCTCTAACATAGAGATTGCTGAAAAACAGATAGCTGATCAAATTCATGCAGAAGTGATAAACCAGTTAGAGACAAAAGAAAGACCACCACCTACATTATGTCAGTAGCTTCCGGATATCCACTTACACTTGCGAAAGTGAAACAAAGCTCTTTGGACTTTATCATCTGTCTAACATGCTGCTCGCCGCTTCACCGACAATGCTAACCGGAATGATCCATATCTGGTCGGTGTTCGTCTGGCATTTATTCACCAACCTGACGGTTCTGCTTCAGTACTCTGCTGCTGAGCTTCTCCTGTTCCGTTGCCACATGTCTGCACCTCCACCGGACTTATTACGATTACACCCGGATATAGAATTCCTGCCTCGCCAGAGATATATTCACCGCGGGTCTCGTCGGAATGTCCAGGAAGACAGGTCAAAAGCTCGTTTAAATTGAACGTGTGTAAGCTGTCTGGATCTATCCCCACCATCATAACTGTTATCTATCGTCCACCAAAACCAAACAAAGAATTTCTAAATGACTTTGCCACTCTGCTCACACACCCGTCCACCCTTTCACCAAACAACATTGTGCTGGGTGATTTTATTATTTATATGGACAATATTAATGACCCTCTTACAAAAGACTTCATGAGTTGTATTGAGGGTTCAGCAATATATCAATTTTCACACTCACTGCAAGGGTCACATCCTGGATTTAATCTGCTGTTCAGGTTTATCTTCACTAAACAGTACCACTGATGAACTCCCCATATCTGACCATTTCCTCCTTTCATTTGATGTCTGTCTCTCTCTCTCTACCAATAAATTCCCCCGTCTTATTTCTTTCCGCAATATTAAGAACATTAATTTGGATTCTCTCTCCTCCAGTATTAACTCCACAATGGACAATGATAATCTAACACCCTTGATAGACTAGTATTTCACTACATTACTGGGCTTTATTCTGTTCTCGACTCGCTGGCTCCACCCGAACTTCGGATTATGAAGGCCAAACGCCGGCAACCTGAGCGGCTCCAAAGGAAACTGGACTATCTGTTCATAAAGACATGTACAGAAATCATATGCTACACTACAAGGACTGTATTTCAGAACGTAAATCCAATTATTACACTGCCATAATCCATTCAAATGAAGGTAATTTTAGGTCACTATTCTCACTGTACAAAAGTATTACTCAAGCCCCGGACTCTCTTTCATCTCACCTGCATTCAGATGATTTTTGTAACTCTTCTTTAATGACAAAATCAGTACAATTCACCATCATCTTAGCTTACAACCAGCTTCCAAGTTTATCTCTGATTTCTCTCCTCCCCCTCATTCTTTCTCTCTCTTTCATCTCCCTTCCACCTCTAAAATCTCAGACATCATCCGGAATCTTAAGCCATCTACCTGTCAGTTAGACCCCATTCCCTCAGTACTAGTAAAACCTGTCTTCCCTCACTGGTCCCATAATTTCTTCTATTATCCATTCCTCTCTTTCCACTGGAACTGTTCCTGCTTCTTTCAAATAATAACTGGTGCAGATCCAACTACCTTCAATAATCTACAGCCGATTTCTAATTTACCCTTCATTTCCAAAATTCTAGAAAAAATAGTAGCATCTCAACTCCATACTTACTTATCCTATAACAACCTGTATGAACAGTTCCAATCTGGTTTACACCCTCTCCATAGCACAGAAACTGCTCTGATAAAAGTCACTAATGACCTCCTCATGGCAGCTGATTCAAGTTCATTCTCCATCCTATTTCACTGAATTTTATATTAAAGTAGGTTAATAAATAAATAATTAGGCAAATGAAAGTAAGGGAGAGAGCAGGTTTTGATGCGCCACTTATACGGAAGCGGTGATGGAAGTGGTAGACCATGCAGCTGAAAAAAGGAAATATGAAGGAGGGAACGGGAGAAGGGGTACATTTAAATATAATGAGATTTTTGGTAAAAGGTTGGAGAAAATTAGCCATAAAACACAACAAGCACAAGACAAAACTCAAGGTGCTACCTCTGAGAAGTAGCACGAAGATTTACATGTATATTAAAGCCGGAATACAGCATGAAGAGAGAGAAGTTAAAGGAAGAGCTGACCCTACATTGCACCTCTTATATAATTAACTCTATATAATTAATATTTAAAATTAAACACACAGGCAGTACATATGATGGTCAAGTTCATTTTCAGAAATCTTGTTTTTTTAATTATGCAATCTAGATAATACCAAATTGTTATTAGGTTGTTATAATAAGAACATTAATAATACATTATTTTAGCGCTTTTCACAAACTCAGGGTGACTTGACATTTAGAAAAGTAAGGAAAGAAGGGATAAAAGAAACAAATGCAGATAATAGAGACAGGGCTGACATTAGTGGCAGCAGGCAGTATGGACTTAGTATTGCCTACCCCAGTGTGTTTGTGGATCAACTGACCCTGCCTTCTTTCCTCTGGAAGAGGAAACAGTATTCAAGGCATCATGAAATTTGAGCTGAATTCTTATTTTCTAGTTTCAGCTTCAATGAAAAGCATTAGTCACCATCAGATTATATTATGAGATGCACAAGTTTCACATCTAATAATATTATTCCTTATTTTATTTTAGTAGTAGTATTTATTTGTTAGAAAAGTAATTTATATAATTAATTTGACTTGTTTCTGAAATTAGAATCACTAATATGTGTACAAGACATAGAACCAAATTAATTTCATACCCTGATATTCTGCATCTAAAAAAGAATCAGAAACAGCTATATACAAATAGCTATATACAGTTTATCCAACTTTATGTGGTCCCATGGCACAAAAACTTATAGTGTGCCCTCAAGAAACTCAATCCAGGAGCCCAATGCAAATAATAATTTCATACTAGATTTGGAACGGCCAGGACTTCTGTATTGAAATCAGGATCAGTCAGGCATTCTGTGAAGACATCAGGTTGAACACTGAAGCAGGTTCAGGAACAGATTCCAAAATATGAGCAATGTGCAATGAAGCTGGTAGACCTGCTTTCAGCATTGGACTTCCTCACATACAGTGGGTCATCTTTCAGCTCCTGGTATGTTCATGCTAAGAACATGCAAGCAATAAAGCAAAATTCAGCAAGGCTTTAAATCATAAGAATCATTTTATATATATACAGTACATTTACAAAGGTAAAAAAGTCATTTGTCTTTTATCTCTTTACTAGCTGTAGCAGGTAACTAGCTGGTAGCAGTACTACTTTAAAACAGAAGTATGTCATAACCTTTTGTGCAAGTATTCCATTCTGCAAAATAATTGAAGACCCCAAAAGTAAAGCATTGCTTATGTATTGTAGAAAGTAACATTGTCATTATTAAAATAGGTATACTATTAAAATTTGTATACTAGGTGATTTCATTGTGGCTTGACTATTTCTCATATTTTATATCCACTTAGATTTTTTCATGCTAGTTTAAATGGGAAATTCATATCCAATCTAATGGCATTTCAGTCCAATGGCATTAGTATCTGTAGCATTGCAAAAAGAGTAATTTGAATAATGAAGCCTGACAACATTTAGGCACTGTTAGTATCTCAAATCTATATTAGCTTTGAGAGCATTAGTGATGGGACATTATAAAACAAGGCAATGATAAGCTGCAGCCCTTAATCTGTAGGTTAATGCTTATCCACACAATCATCATCATTACAAAAAGGAAATATTACATAAAACACAAATACAACACCTGACAATCATGGAAATGAACGTCACACTTGACTTGAATGTGTTCATTATGCTTCTCTAATGAAAGCACTAAAGCACTGCATAATGTCGCTTCTTAGCAGTGTATTTTGGTGATTGGGGATCTTAGAACCTGGCTAAAATAGCTCCATTTCACCTTGCTGAAACCAGCCATGCAAATATTGCATGTCCAAAACTCATAAAGCCATTGCCTTTGTTCTTTATGGCCCATGTATGTCCAATCCTCAGCCACCGTCTACCGCCTTCTCTGTTCAAACCGAGGAGGGTCACCCCACACCACCTTATAAATCTCAATGACAATGACAGGCAAGTGTCCAGAGCTTCAGAAAAGGCTTTAAATTATTGCAACTCAAAGAAACCCTTCCCATATTCAGCTTAATTACTATAAAATTGATAACCAGATAATTGATAATACTGTGGTGAATAATGTTGTCGATTTTATCCCTAAATCCCATTTTGGTGGCCATCTGGCCCACCTAAACAGCTCCCTGGGGAAGAGAGGTAATAGAGAATAATTACTCTCAAGTAATTTATTTCTGAGGAGTGTTTAGCGCTTATTTGTTTTATTCTCTGAACATTTATTTTTAATCCAGGTCCCAGTTCTGCTGACAACACAAGACCATCCTCATGTCCCTTAATAGATAAAGATGTGATTGCACCTGTCTGTTTTTATAAACAATGCTGGCTGGTTTTAAACAACAATGCCTTGGAAAAAATTTGCATTTTACATATATTTTTATCAGTATTGTATTTTCCAGTATAATCAAGATCTTATTATTAATACTTGTTCAGATATCCCACAATTAATAAACTGTGTAGTTTATTACATATTTAATTAATTATGAACTTATTAATATGTTATTCGGTTTCAATAATTATTTGTTATCTACTAGGAAATTAAATGCCGTAAGTACAAAAAAGCTAAAAGAGATCAGCTTTTTATCAAAGGAATATAAATCTGAAAATTCCAGTAGGACCTGGAAATTTAATTTAATACAATTTGTGGATTTTATAAAACATAAAACTAGAAGAAAATACGATCTAATTATCCACTAAAGCATTAAAGACCTATTTAATACATGCAGTGCGTTTTTAATTAGATTGTGATGAATTTGGTTTTATTTATATAATGCTTTTTACAGTGGAACATGATCATGAAGTTAAGTAAGGTTAATGTTTATCTCTAAAGCGCAAGCCAGACAGTGTTGATGGCAAGGAAAAACGCTATGAGAAAAACCAGACTCAGAAAGGAATGCCATCCTCATTTGTGTGGTAACAGATTTACAGTCTGTAAAAAACAAATCTTTGAAGGAGTTTGTAAATTGACCCTCAGGGTGCATCAGGTGGGTGTAGCAAATGAGATTTGGGTTCTCTCTCAGTGGTAGTGTGTTTACCTCAGCAGAAAAAGAGATAGCAGAGAAATAAATGATTAGGCATAATGGAATTTGTTATAGAACAGGAAGGAGGACCCAATTGTGTTAGCTGGAGAACAGGGTTTAAAAATTAAAAAATGTAGGAAGAAACCATGAAGTTATAATACATTTTGGATTTAAACCAGTGATGTTGCAGGTTACGCAAGGATCTGAGACAGAGTGTTAACCCGCTGAGCTAATTTGGCATGATGTAAAACACAGACTGATAGATTTAAGAGAGGAAAGAAAAGGGTCACATCACCCCAAATTCAAAGTTACTGCATTGGCTTCCGTTATGTCTGCGCATTCAGTTTAAAATTATTGTATTTGTTTTTAAATCCCTTTATGGTCTTGCACCCCAGTATCTGTCGGACATACTGCATACACGCTCATTTAGGTCAATGGATCAGTGCCTCGTTGGAAATCACTCTTTTTCAGTTGCGGGTCCAAAATTGTAGAATGATCTTCCCTTGCACCTCAGGCAGATCAAGTTTTTCACAGTTTTTTAATCTCTTTTAAAAAATAAAAATTTTTTTACTGACTTTTTAATTTAGTTTAATTATTTAACAGTTTTAAATGTTTTTTTGTTTTTCCATTTCCATTTTCCATCTTGCATTTTTTAATATTTTGTTTTATTTAACTTTTTATTTTAAATTTGTATTTCTGTTTTAAGCTTTTTATTATTTTATTATGTTTACAGCACTTTGGTAGCACTTGTTGTTGTTCAAAATGCTATATAAATAAAATTGAGAGGATTGGACCAGTGCCTTAACAATAATGCCACTCAAGATGGTTCTATCACAAGATGGTTGGTTAGGCCAGCTTGAAATTAAGAGAGGTAAATTTGGTGGAAGAGCACACAGGAGGGCAATCGCATCTAAAAACTAAGCTGGCAGAGCCTGTACCACTGCCCCAAGTTTTGGCTTGATGTACCAGTTTCCTTGAAATAGTAACGGTAAAAAGCCGAGTCTGATTTCAGATCTGCTTAAATAGACACAGACTCGTGCATCTGACTGCCTCTAATTACCATGATCTCACTAGGGAAGTGTAGGCCTCTCTAACACATAGGACATCCAAACATTTATTATATTATATTATTAATTATATTATCTATTATCTATTATAATTATATTATCTATTAGGACTAGAAAAAAATGTGTGCAACATTTTGCACTTATGGAAGCTTGCGTATGCACCTGCAGTTTTCAAGGATCCTGAATAATTTGGTGGACAGGAAAATATATGTAAAAATAATAATAGAAGGAAACTATGGAACTAAGTGATTTTGTTTATGCTACCAAATAAATAATGTTGGGATTTAATGTAAAGGTACAAGACCTTTATATAATTTTTATTCACAGAAAACAGTGTGCAATTTGCCAGTTTAGTGTTAGTTTAGTGTATGAATGGGAAATCTCAGGGAAGGATAAAGTGGTTATGGAGGTCATTTAGAAACAATAGATTCAGCGGTGTGGTATGCTCAGATTCATCCCAACAAAACAGACACACAAACACAGACACACAAAGACTCATAGTTGTGTCATGGTATGCTAGTGTGGACCTTCATTTACATTCAGTTTTATTTCTAAAAAGCTTTATGTATGTTCCCCATGTGACTCACATATTTTAAATTCCTAATCTTCTTCTTTCTATTATTATTATCCTTTTTATTATTCCATATTTTTTCCAGTTTTTGGGATATTTACACAGTACAAACACTAAACTGTGCAGCATATGTGCGTTTATTATAACTAAGAGAAATGTTGAAATATTCCTTTAATAAACTTGCTTTTTGTCTGAAAAAGAAAATCCCATTCAATTGAATGGTGTGTGTTTACAATTATAACTCAAATATAGCTTATTAATTTATAAGCTACAAATGCTAAAATATACTTTGCTGTTACTTTTTTGTCTTTCAGTTTCACTCTATTTCAAATTGTCATCACACACACTGTATATATATATATATATATATATATATATATATAGGGCAAAGACAATCAAAATGAGAATAAAAAAAATTGTAAAAAAAATCCTTATATTTCACATAGAAACTCAATTTAAACATTAATTAATTTGTTTATTTTTTAATCCCCCTTAATCCCAGTTCTGAGGTCTCGGAGAAGCCGGTGCCCACCCAGCAACTCACAAGGACACGAACAACCCTAGACAGGGTGCCAATCCATCATAGAGCTGACACACACACAATCATGCACACTTTCACACACTAACAGGCAATTTAGAGACACCAATTAACATGTCTTTGGAATGCAGGAGGAAACCTGAGTACCCGAAGAATTCCCATGCGAACACAGGGAGAACATGCAAACTCCACACAGAAATTTTTCGGAGTCGCCCCATCCGGGGCTTGAACCCGGATCTTCTTTCTGTGAGGCTGTAGCACTAACCACTGCGCTACCATGCCACCCCCTATTCAAATATTACATTGTAAAATACTTATTTCTCAAGCTTAAAAATATCTAATCATTTGACAAATTAAAAAGGGCTCAATAGAGGTCAGTTACAAAATAAATAAATAATTACAAAAAATGTATCATTAATAATCTTGATTTTTCTGTGTTGACAATTTAAACTGTAATAAACCTCACAAAATATCTACAGACTGTAGATCTGGTCATTTAGGTGAAAGGTTACACTTGTAACCTAATTAATAAAAATTAGTTCAGAGGGTGAAGATCAGGAGACGAAATACTATTTAAACGAAGTGCAGAATGTGTTATAATGCTAAAGATATTAAGTGAGTTAATTTATACAGCAGATCTTACTAAAACTCCCTATTTACACATTATGATCTGCATATTTGCTTAAGGAAATGCTATCTTTTTGAATTTTAATTTAACAGAGTTTACAAGCTCACTAATATGACACAGAGTTCTCTGGCTGCAAAAAAACGCAAAAAAAACCCAGCCAAAGTGGCTAAAGCTTGTCCTGGCATAACATAAAACTTAACAACAGGGTAACTGACTCTCATAATGCACTGAATGTATATCAGGCAATTCACAAAAACTGGCACACAACATCATGTGGACCTGCAGGAACTGCACTTTAGTTATTTATATTATATTGTACAATGCATTCGTTTAATAATTTTCCTAAATGCAATTTTAAAATTAACCAGTTCATGGTCAGCCCGCTGTGTTTGCTGCAAATCCGCAAGTGATGTGAAATCCAACTCCTGATCCGTACTGTTTTTAACAGTCACTGCAGTGCACGAGCCATTTTCTATAACTCTCTATTCAGCACGTGCACAATACCGGCAATTTAAATCCTCACATGATCGACGAGACAGTGCATCCACATTCCCGTGCTGCTTCTTGGCTCTGTGTTCAATTTTAAAGTCATACTCCTGTAAGATGGACATCCACTGCGCTAACTGTCCCTCTGGCTCCCGGAACTGCATCAGACAGGTGAGATTAGAATGCTCTGTCTGCAACAAAACTTGTAATCCATAATAGTATGACCGGAAATATCTCATTCCCTGTGCCGAACCAGCTCATTCCCAAACCCCTATGGCAAGCACATGGTGTCCTACTAATCCAACTCACTGGAGTGCTCCTCGTTAATTGCACAGCTCTATGTCCCTGTGTCCGCTACACTGCATCACGGGAGCTCCGGTCACATCCAGTGCAGATGTGATGGATGTCACAATATACAGGATTCAGAACTAATTTCTTGGATATCAGTGCTATGTAATATATGTGAAGAAATAATTTTTACCCACAAACTTGACTAAATACACTGACATTGTAAATATAGTCTAAATAGTTAGAAATATACAACAAAATTACATATAAAAAGAAAATATAATCACAAAATGCCTGAGTGCCTTAGCAAAGAAGTTGTTGTATTTTCCTCTCTTCCTCATATTTGATGGTGACAGTCCATCACTGCAACCAGTATAATGTCTCTCCGTCCAGTGGGCTCTTGCTCATGGCAGGACCTGTAGCTGCTCTTAGAGAAGGGTTAATAGTCAACAGCAGAATTTACACTTACTGAAACACGACCAATTTTTCCACAGATGGCCAAAAATACTTGCATCTCACTTCATCTACCCAAGCACAATTTTTTTCCATGTTAAAAGATTTAATCTTCATTTGCCTGAGGCAGAAACCATTTACATTTGGAATAAAAATCTATGTGAAATATCTGTGAACTCTCTGGGGGGAGCATGCAGGCCAAAAGAGGAAAGAAGATTTAAGTAAAAAAAAGATATGGCCACATTTTATTTGCATAGGGATTTCCAGAGATGGTAAACCTCAGAGATTGATCAATTCAAAACCTGAGAGAACCTAAAGTAAAAATCCTAATTCTGTACAACGCCTTTCCAAAATGCAATATTAGAGAAAGCTATTGCTTGTGAATATTTTTTTTTATACTTAAGAGGCTTGCTCATAAAAAATAAAATTTTCAAATGTTTTGCTCATAACCCCAGGGCTGATAACACAACACACTTATTGTAGCATTTGTTGCTACAATAAGGAGAATTTTTTTAAGGATTGTGTGTGTGAATCTATAGGTTTTGTTGCATTATAAAATTTAGTGTTTTACAACAAAACTAAACTTTAGGTTTTATGTTGCTAAAATGACAACATAAAATGAGTAACTGAAATGTTGGTTCACTGATAATATGACAGAGAAATCTGTAAAATTCCTGAAATGGTGACAAATTGTTCATGTTATACCTCAGAGATGCTGCTGTAAGAATAACTACTGTTTAATATTTATGCCCCAAGTATGCAGTATGTGGTTTGGCATTGTCATTTTAGAAAATGGTTAAGGTCTTCCTTGAAAGAAACGTCTGGATAGGAGCATATGTTGCTCTAGAACCTGGATATACCTTTCAGCATTGATATTGTCCTTCCAGATGTGTAAGGTGTCCATGCCACCCGATACCATCACTGATGCAGGCTTCTAAACTGAGCCCTGATAACAACTTGGGTCGTCCTTCTCCTCTTTAGTCGTAATGACACGGCGCCCCTAATTCCATAAAGAACTTTAGATTTGTCTGACCACAGAACAGTTTTTCACTTTGCCACAGTCAATTTTGAATGCGCCTTGGCTCAGAGAAGACGTTTGCGCTTTTGAATTTTGTTTAGATACGGCTTATTCTTCAAACTATAGAGTTTTAGCTGGCAACGGCAGATGGCACAGTGAATTGTGTTCACAGATAATGTTCTCTGGAAATATTGGCCCATTTTGTGATTTCCAATACAGAAGCATAACTTTGCATGGTTTTCCATCCTTGACGCGAATCTTTTGATGATATTATGCACCGTAGATGATGATAAGTTCAAACTATTTACATTTTGCACAGTCAAACTTCTTTCTGATATCGCTCCACTATTTTTCGGCACAGAAATGGGGGATTGGTGGTCCTCTAACCATCTTTACTTCTGAGAGCCGCTGCCAGTTCAAGATGCTCTTTTTATAACCAATCATGCTAATGACCTATTGCCAACTGACCTAAAGAGTTGGAATCGTTTGTATCTTTAACTTTTCCAGCCTCTTATTACCCTGTTCCAACTTTTTTGAGATGTGCTGCTGTGACGAAAT
>JAOUQT010297837.1:0-16472 GCA_025769995.1 Xyliphius kryptos | reverse complement strand
TGTTTAAAATACTGCTCTTTAACTCCTGTTAGGATACATTCACATAGGACTACATAGTGACCTTGACATTTAGGAAAATGTGTGTTGTTCTCTAATTTTGATCTCCAGTGTATATATAGTTATATATTGTTGTGTCATTTAAATTCATAGTGCTAATAAGTCTTAAAATACACCATTTGTGTTGTGTCAATAATGTACATTATATATAGCCATATAAACATATGCAGTCATCCAATGTTTTTTTTTTTGTTTTTTTAATATAGTAGTCTTTCATTTGACTTTTTTTGATTTACATTCTTTAGTCAGTTCCCTTTGTTGTAAATATTATGTAGTGAAGATGTGTTTCCTGTTGGTTCATGTAATATGCAAGCCTTTATTTATGATGCTTGATTTAATGGTGTGACCTAAGGCTTGTTTAATGTAACAATACTAAAACTTCAAAATCCATGTTAAAATCAGTATGTTTTTAATGCTATATGCAATTACTAATATTTGAACGTAGATGTAGTCAAAGACCTTGTTTTACTTTGTCCAAATTATTAAAACGTTTTTTAGTTTTACCATCAGACAGAAAGCTATATTAACCAGCTTTACATTCTCAGAGTATGAGGGCGTTTTCAGATTGAGCGGATTCTATTGCTTTCTTTTCATCAAACAAAAAGAGGATGCAAAGCTAAATAAAATGATCAAATCCCATTACGTTATTTCACACATCTTTTTGTATATTAAATCAATAATTAACATATTGTATAATTTTCTATTTTTTCTATTGACCTCAAACACAAAAATTAGAGTAGTGTTATAAGGCTGAAATCAGCCATGTCGAATACAGAAAAAAAATCTATTATTGATAATGCATACAGCTGTAAATTATTTAAAAAAGATTTTTTTTTTCCTTTTACATTTTGACTGTGGCCTTAATGAATGCTGCCACATTGTTTGCGTCTGCTCAATAGAGTAAATTGTAAGTGGGCATGTGCAATAGATGTGAGACAAGGACTTGTGACCATCTGGACTTTTTGTGGTCGTTGCCTTCTTTTTTTTGCCAGAAACAGGTGCAGTGCCTGAGCTTGACTTTCATCTATACACTATTGTGAATACTACATAACTGCTCAGAAAATTGCTTGTTATGTTTACTACTCCATTATGCTTTTTTTTAGATTACTTATCAAAAATTTGGCTTTGAAGGGCTAAGCAGCATGCTGCTGTATAACACACTGCTTTGTTTTTGAATACTTAATTAGCAATGACAGTTTACTTTCTGCTTCATGCACTTACTTAGGAGTAGGCAGATTTGGTGTTTATAATCCAACCAACCACCAGAGGGAGGCTTCTTAATGTTTGAGACAGTCCAAATGCCTGTTTAATAGATGCCCAATGTAAAGGTTTAGCTTATATAATCATTTATGTATGTCTGTTATAAAATCAATTAAATCTAATTAAAATAAAAGTGCAAATGCATATTTTGTGGTATTGTTTTCATTGTTCTTAGTTGTTGTTCAGTGAACAACAGCCCTGTGTGGATTATTGTAGTGTCTGTTTATCTGCTGATTAGGCATGGTTTATCCGTATGAATAAATGTAGGAGAAACTTTAATTAAATGATATTTTAGAACTCAGCATCCGTCAACAGTGTACATTGCAGTCCGGTGGCTTGGTACGGTAATGTGTATACATTACGTATGCAAGTAAAGTGTATGTTTGGCTTTGACCAAAGCATTTCTAGTTTTATTGTTGCTCGATTGGTGGAGTTGTAGAACCTGTGAACACTGCCGGAATTTGTTTTGTTTCTTACCATCAAGTGCAATGTTTAATGTCAGTTAATGCAATTCTGCTGTTTATATAAGAGGGCAATATATGAGACTGGAAGTGCTTTGATTTGGTCTAAAACTTTTTATCATATTATTTATTTATTTATTAAATTCAAGTTGTCTCTCGCTTTCTATATGAATCTAGCAGTTATATTAAATGGGTTACAGTAAGACGAACAGCTTTCTGTGGTCGATATTTAGTGATATAATAACAGCACAAAGACTGCATTTTACTCTTTATATAGGCAGACTGACTGATAGTAAATTCAAAGACACTTTTTTTTTATGGTTAGGTTATTTTCAATCTTTTCTGGAAGGACCATACTTTTTGTTCAGTTTCATAGTGTTTTTTTTTTCCAAACAATTTAATTACAATCCAAAAATTTGTTTTCTTTTTTTATTAGGTCATCCTGTCCTAAAGGGTTATGTATGGAAATTAAGATTGATATTAAACCGAAATATTTGGCTACTACACTTTACTGCACATTTTGATCAGGTTAAGGAACAAGTAAACTAGGAATAATTGATCTTATATAATCCATGTGACTTATTGTGTTTTTCCTTTCATGTCAAATGTGCAACCCTGTCTGCTTCAGAGCTTAATAAACTTTCTCCAGAAGCTGTACTTGTGAATCTGTTCCTTTGCACTTAGTCACTGTCTCACATCCTGCCTCCCATATGTTTGTGTAGAAATCAACAGCTTGCTCCACAATAATTTTGGTTTATTATAGTGCTACTGCTATGTGTTTCTGCAGGGTAACCATGGGCTTGACTGGGAAGAAATCAGAGAAAGGACCAGTGTGCTGGAGGAGGAGAGTCAAGTCAGAGTACATGCGCTTACGGCAGCTCAAACGCTTTAGAAGAGCTGATGAGGTCAAGGTAGGTCTAGCTGCTTATCATAATTGAAGTTTTTACATAATTCACCCATCCCTCTCCCTTCTCACCATGGGTTAATTATTCTTAGTGGATTATTATTTTTTTTAAATCGTAAATTGATGTATTTGACCTAAACTTTTTGGATTCCTGTTCTTAAAATCAAGAAGCCACACAGTCATTTTCATGGGGAAAAAAGTAATAAATAAGCCAGGTGGCTGCACACTGTTTAAAAAAAGGTATCCAGTATATTTCAAATGTAGTATCCATCAGACGTCTCAAATAGTGCCATTTTGGAAAGAATGAGTTTCTTTAGTGATTCTGTCAAATTATTTATATGGTACACTAGGTTAAAAAATGTGACTTTTACATGGCCCACATCACAATGCTGTAACAATAAATTGCACAGCTCTATATTACACCATTAACTCTTGCAGAAGTCATGGAATAAATGGACTTTGAGAGACCAGTAGCTTTACTTTCTGCTTTGGTTTGAAATTGCTTCAGCCTTGTAGGGTGTTGAACCTAATCTGTGGTGCTGACAACATGAGGACAGGCACAGATCGTTGGAACCGCAGAAACGGATCTTTATAAATCTGCTTTCTGCGTGACCTGGCCAGAGACATTACCTTTTTGAGCTGCCTGAATTTTCTCATGAATGCTACATTTTATGAATTCCCTTCTCATGTTGTGCATTAGTATTAACATCCACACACCGATGAACCAGTTCAATATTGATGTTCATGGGTATGCGAGGCTTTACACACTATGAGAGCTGAGATCTGAGTCTCCAGGAAATCCAGCAACCCTGTTGGTTATGAAGGAAATAAATAATGAAAGAATCTGCGGTTTCATGTTCTCTTTCTTTGATGTATGTAATTAAAATGAAGATGACGAAAGTGCATTTTCAGCATTTAGTATTAATTATATAAAGTCTAGTTTAGTTTCTCAAACTGCTTTTTTTGTTTTCTTTGTAAATGTCTGAATCCATTTCCCACATAAAAGTCAATAATGAATTAGCTAAAAATGTTGTTTTTATTAGGTTTTAGTTAGTCAATTTGTTCGTGTGTTAATATGGATAGTATTATTATAATGGATTTTTCAAATCCATTCCAGGATTTTGCAGTAGTTGGTAATTATTTTGGGCAAGTGTAAAAATATATAAGCGTTTGCGACTAATCTTCAGCCTCAATATATTTTGCTTAGCAAGATTCCTATGTTTTATTGATTTATGCTTTCACAAATTGATGATTTTTGGTAAGGATACTAAGGCTCAATTTTGTGTAATTGTGCACCTTTACAGAGCATGTTCAACTCTAACAGACAAAAGATAATGGAGCGCACTGACATTCTGAACCAGGAGTGGAAGCTCCGGCGGATTCAGCCTGTGCATATCATGACCCCTGTGAGTTCATTACGTGGGACACGAGAGGTCAGCAGCTGCCCCTTTTGTTGTATAATACAATTATGACTTAAACGAATTGATAATGACCATCATGTATGTTACATACTTTTGCAGTGCACGGTTGACAGTGGCTTTGCAGAGTTTTCCAGACAAGTCATTCCATTAAAAACTTTAAACGCTGTAGCCTCTGTACCTGTAATGTATTCATGGTCACCGCTTCAACAAAATTTTATGGTATAGTACTTTGGATATCTTCTTTCTTTTAAGCTTGTTGTGCATCTGAAAAATAATTACTGCACTTTTTTAGGTGGAAGATGAGACCGTTTTGCACAACATCCCTTATATGGGAGATGAAATTCTGGAACAAGATGGTACTTTTATTGAGGAGCTTATTAAAAACTACGATGGGAAAGTTCATGGAGATAGAGGTTTGTACAGTTATTCACAGCAATGTTTTACACTGGTAAAATTTGGACTGTATAATTTTGTCATATTACAGTTTTACATTTCCATGTAATTTAGTTTTTCACATTTATTTTGATGACATTTAATTGCACAAACTTACACCACTTTGTTTAATACTCATACTTCTAAACCCAAATCAATAAAACTAAACTTCAGAATGTAGTGTTTTGATTTGCATTTTATATTTTATTAACTGTACAAGACCTACAAAATATACACTGCTTAAAAAATTATGGGAACACTGAAATAACACATCCTAGATCGTAAGAATAAAATTCATTTTCATTCAATTTTATTTCATTCAAAATTCATTTTATTCATGTTCTTTCCTGAGGCCCCCTCCATGTCTCCTGGTATCTGCTCCATGCTCGGGACATTGTGCAGACCAACACAGCAAACCTTCTTACTACAGCTGGCATTAATGTGCCATCCTGATTAAGCTTCACTACCTGAGCAACTTGTGTGGGTTGTAGACACCGCCTCATGCTACCTCTATGGTGACAGACAGTTGTCTGTTCCATTTGTACAACAGCAAATTAATTTGATTCCCAATCAGTGTTGCTTCCTAACTGGACAGGTTGATTTTACAGAAGTGGGGTTGACTTGGCATTAAATTTTGTTTAATTGTTCCCTTTATTTTTTGGAACAGTGTATAACTTCCCCTTTGTCTTTCTGGATGTTGTGTGTGACCTATTCATCTGTCTCATGGGAACAGAAATCTTTAAATCCGCTTCCAGTATTACCTTCCTAACTTTTGACATGGCGCTTGACCGCTGTATATTCTAATAGCATGCGTTGTGTTTTTGGGGCTTTGAACTTGGTACTTTTTTGCTGGCTTAGTGGTTAGCATGTTCACATATCAGCACTGGGGATTCAGGTTTAAATCCCAATTTGGCTGTTATCACCATGTCTGTGTGGGTTTTTTACGGGTTCTCCGGTTTTCTCCCACAGTCCAAAAACATGGATTTAAGGTCAATCCGCTGCTTTAAATTGTCCCCATAATTTGTGTGTCCCAAGCGTCAGGAAGGGCATCCACTTAGCTAAGACCAATATGCGAGTCGTGGCTGTGGTGACCCCTGAATAATGAAGCGTAAAAATTCTCAGCACTATTCATACCTTGTTAATACATAAAACTTGCACTTTTTTATTAGGTGCCTCATAACCACTCAAACTTATTTGTACATAGACACACACTGGATGTATGTACTTTTTTAATGCATAAAAATCCAATACATTTTTGAGCTTGATCAGAAGTTGTGACTTCAAACCGTTACCCACTACATGTGTAGTAAAAGTGGCTCTTTTGAGCAAATAATCAAAAATAAGAAATTTATAATATGGCCAGACTTGAAAATAGTTCCTAGATGAAAAAAAAAATTAACAACTGTCCTGTTGGTGCAAAACAATCGCTTAAAGTTTTATTTTTATTTATATATTTTTTAACCTAGAATGTGGCTTTATCAATGATGAGATCTTTGTGGAATTGGTGAGCGCCCTTAATCAATACAGTGACAATGAAGAGGACGATGAAGAGGATGACTTGCAGGACCTTGATAACTGTGATGGAAAAGCTGACTTGGATGAAGCTTGCAAGGACCAGCTTCTAAATTCCCGACGTAAGAAGCATCCAAAGAATAATGAAAACAATTTATAATCTCTGCTAATGTTCTGTATTTAAAATGTCTGTAAAGCATTTTTTTTCCCCCTGATATGTTTTTCTCTACATTTACTTTCCTGTTGTTACAGGTCGAAGACGTGACTGTTCAAAGAAGTTTCCATCAGATAGAATCTTTGAAGCTATTTCCTCCATGTTTCCGGATAAAGGTTCACCAGAAGAGCTTAAAGAGAAGTAAGTTATTCTAAAGCTGTTACTTTAAGTGTTTCAATGTCAATGTAAAATCTGATTTTGTCAATGAAATCACCTTCTATGGTGTTAATTAGGATGTATGTTGCCATGCAACTTGAATTAGATGTAACATGTGACTTGCCTATGCATGTACAGAACTATCTGGCTGTTTTCTTTTTTATGACTATCATCTTTAGCTTAAGGAATTGTTTGCAATCCTCTAGAACTGAATTCTCTGAATGCTACTATATCATCAATATATAATTATATCCGTTTGGTCACATGTAAACTGTTAGTAAGTAGAGCTTTTTTTAAAGGTCAGACATGGTAACAGTAAAGACAGAAACAATTATCCATTTAAATCTTCAAGCCTACAGCTTACTATGCAGTAGGCCAGGATGCATTTTATGTCTAAATACACAGTAGGCAAATGTTTCCCCGATAACCAATTACTTTACAGCTACCACATCAAACTTAGCTTTTAGATGAATTTACTTATTAACTTGAGCTGATTGTGTTCATCTGATGACATGCCATGGATCTAAAGGATTAGACTTAATACAGCCTCTTTGTGATTTGTGTACTGCAAAAAAATGTATCAAAGGGACCCACCGCTACCCATTTACTAGAAAATGAAATTTGTGATAATAAAACTTTAGTAATCAAGAATTGCAAAAACTTAAATCACAGTACTTTATGCCTTTTTTCAACAAATGCATTTTTTAAAACAAATTATGCTATATGTGTAAAAGATATTCAAAGGTTTTGTAAAATATCTTTTTTTGTAGTAACAAGTTTAATATGTGTAGATATAAAGAGCTGACCGAACAGCAGCTCCCAGGTACTCTTCCTCCTGAGTGCACACCCAACATCGATGGCCCCAATGCCAAATCAGTTCAGAGAGAGCAAAGCCTGCACTCATTCCATACACTTTTCTGTAGGCGCTGCTTCAAATACGACTGCTTTCTTCATCGTAAGTTTGTCACTTCTCTTTAAACTCTAATTTGCTGAGCTAGCACTGTATGTTTTTAAATACCTGCATGTGTTTATTACACAGCTTTTCATGCCACTCCAAACACATACAAACGCAAGAACCTGGAAAACATGCTGGATAGCAAGCCGTGTGGCTCAGACTGTTATATGTATCTGATTCAGGTAATAAGGAAAAAGTGTATATTTTTGTTTTTTTTTGTAACTGTTATATTATTACCCGTGTTACTATGATGTGTAACAGTGTGAATAGGAATAATTATTATATACACTTAATTTGATGTCTTTTCTTAAAAACCTGCAGCAATCCCATTAGGTATTAATCAATCTGTAGGTGTATTGATCCTTGTGGACAGATTAGGACATGCATTAGTTCTACCTTTAAAGCAGGCTGGCAGCCTCTCATAAGACATTATTTGTAGAATTTAAACCTGGACACTGTAATCCGAAGAAAATGTCATGTTAATGGCCATTGCATGGCCTTGCTTAATTTTTCCAACTGCCTTAAATAATGTCACTATTCTAAGGCTGCTTCAGTCCAAAAGTTCATCTACAGGTATCTGAGGTCCCAGGGTATGGCAAAAAAATTGCCCGTAGCATTAATTCCCTTCATCAAGCTTAAGCTGTTTACAGAAGTGGTTCTGTGACTGATGCTTTTTGCACCAAATTCTGACCTTTTCAGTTACATGGGGCAAAAAATGTCTGTATTCATTTGAGAAATCACTGTTTTTCCACCACTTATAGATCCAATTTTTGCCCTTTTACTCACTAGAGACTTGCCTGTGGTTTTTCTGTAGACGTAAATGGCACTTAAGCTGGTTGTCCACAGTTATAGTCCATTTCTGTTAAGAGTTCTTTTTCCTCATATTTTGGTTGACACACAGGAATTGTAATTGCATGTCATTTGATTGAATATGCTCCAGTTGTTCGAAATTATTTTATTCTCTCGTGACCCTTTTACAGGTTGCTTTTTTTTTTTTCTCTCTCTTTCTCCTCTTTTCTTTTCCCCTTCACAATTTCTCCACTGGGTTTACTCTTGACACAATTGTAGTAGAAAACCGCTACTAATAAAGTGGTAATTATTGTAAATTACCATCAAAATATATTTTAGGATGGCATGGTGAAGGAGTATGTGGTCGGTGTGGTGCCTGAACGAGCGAAGACTCCTCAGAAGCGCACAGTGGGCAGACGAAGGGGCAGAGTCGCTAACAGCAGCAGACCAAGTACGCCAACTGTAAACACGGAGACTAAAGACACAGACAGTGATCGTGAGGGAGGGACAGACACGAACGACAGTAACGATAAAGATGATGAGGACAAAAAAGATGAAACCACCAGCTCCTCAGGTAAAGAAAGTCAGTTATGCTGACTAAATTCTCTTTTTTTTTTTTCCTTTGTATTGTAACACTTATTTACACCAGGTCTAAAATGGACACACTGGGTGACAGCAGATACATTTTAGGTGGATTACCCATTAAGTAAAAATTTTAGGTTCTAATATGACTCATACAATTTGCAAGCTTGTATTATAAAGTTTCCCTCTATTAAATCATTTGTCACAAAATGGTAAATCACCCTTTTTTATTTTAACTTGCAAAAAAAAATCCACATTTCTATTAAAACCTTTATCAAATTCAAGTTGTCCATATTAAACAAAGTATAAGCTCCTGTGGCAATGCTAATCTAATTTATTAAAACTATATTTGTGACATTCCATACACAATACATTATGTGTAAAATAAAAGCAAAAATAACATTAGGACATGTCCCATCGTGTCCAACATTAACCAAGGACACAGACCAGGATCTTATCTAAAAATTTACTCAATTAGCTACTGATTTAATAAAAATTCTATGGTAGAATTCATTCTTTTTGAACAGAAAAAAAAAACTTATAGTGGCCTTAAAGTGCCTGCTTGCTTCCGTTTAAGGTGTTTATGCATCGTGCAGATGATACCATGACATGCCCTTAAAGATTTGCAGTGTGTGCAAATAAAATTTTTTGTCTTCAGCCAATTTAAAATAACTATATGTAGGATTAAAACATTTAATCTCTTCACTTCATATCTTTTTGCTCATGACTCATTCATTTAGAAAAAAAAAAAAAAATATATATATATATATATATATATATATACACTCATTTTCTGACTCCTTGGGAGTAGGTGGTGTTTATGGCTCTGATTTCCAATGTGTGTGCACGTGTGTTTGTGTAGAGGCAAACTCAAGATGCCAGACTCCTGTAAAGTTGAAGACCTGTGAACCCCCTGAGAATGTCGACTGGAGTGGAGCAGAAGCCTCTCTTTTTCGTGTGCTTATTGGCACTTATTATGATAACTTCTGTGCAATCGCACGTCTCATTGGCTCCAAAACCTGCAGACAGGTTTGTTACGACACAATACTGTTATTTCTTTTTCTAAAATTATGAGGACCTTAACGGTTTTTAATGTGTTCATTTTGGGTCTACAAACTATTTGTAAATCTACCTTTGACAGTTATTAGGATGGGTGCTAACTTAAATTTGGAAACTTTTTTTTGAGCATATTTTTATATGATCCTGAACGGCTTAATAAAGATCCATTAAATGTGAGAACATGCAAACTCCATGCAGGCTGTAATTTGAAAAAAAGTTAATTCCCTTAAAACACCACTTTACGGTGGTTTGTAGTGTGTAGTGCTAATGTGGTAGTTCTTATTGTAAGCATGACCCATGTTTCTTTTTCCATTAGTAATAGTAATTTCAATAGTCATTTTGCAGACACTTTTCAAAGCCACTTACAAATGAGATATACAAGATGCCTTGTCAATTCCACTGTACATATAGGACATACCACAGTACATGTTTATTCATTTATTATCTTTCGCTTAACCCTCTGCAAGGGACCATAGGTGCAATTTAGAGCAGCCAATTTGTTATGTTTTTGGAAACTGTAACCACTAAGCCACCGTGCCACCCTACCAGTGTCTAATTATTTTTAAATGTAAATTGGAGGTATATTATCAGTTTTACTTTTGAAATAATTTGCACACTTCTGTAAGTTTAAATATAATGTGTTTGTATGATGTATTAAAACAGAAGCAGGACACATTTTCTACTTAAAAGTAATATTAACACGTAATATTAATAACAGTAATATTAAATTGGTGTAAGGTTTGCAGATTAGAAAGAAGCATATGCAGTAATTTATACTTTGCCAAATATGGAGTTTTTGGGTAATATAATTACTTATAATAAATACATTTCAACCGTATAGGTATATGAATTCAGGGTGAAGGAATCTGCAATCATTGCGCGTGCACCTGCTGAAGATGAAGACACGCCTCCAAGAAAAAAGAAAAGAAAACATAGGTATTCATAAAATGACTGAGAATGCTTAGTTCCATTTAATACAGAACATGACACATTTATATTAGCATTTCTTGTGTTCTAGGTTGTGGGCCACACACTGTCGGAAAATACAGTTGAAGAAGGGTTTGTGTTGTATTTTCATAAACATTTTATGATTTCTGTGTCTCGGAGATTGCAGTAAACATTTTTGCAGGGGTCCTTTAAATAATTAGTTATTAAATCTAAACCATCTTTAAAGAAATAATTACAAACTTCCTTAATCAATGATTTTTCATCAGCTTTATCTATTATTACAGTTGCTTTTTGCTATAAAGTTAGTTTAGGTTTTGTCACTTGGTTCACTTTAAATATGGACAGATATGAGTAATGTTTAGAGAAGAACTAGTAATGAAGATTGATATTCTGACTATTGCATCTTGTTTATTTATAGACGGTTCTTCCAATCATGTGTACAACTACCAGCCGTGTGACCACCCACGCCAGCCGTGTGACAGCTCCTGTCCCTGTGTCACTGCCCAAAACTTCTGTGAAAAGTTTTGCCAGTGCAGCTCAGAATGTAAATGCACACTTACAGAAAAAATATTGCACTTACTGATATAAAGTTTTTTTTAACTTTAACCTTTCACCTCACTGGTTCTGGACATCATATAAATAGCTGTAAAGAATTCTTCTTAAATGATCTGTTGTTCAAAAAGCAGTTTCCTATTTTTCTTTCCTATTTTGAATCTATGTATAATACTGATTATGTTCCGCTTTGCCTGACATTCCAAAAACTCTGATCTGTGTTTGTTGTTCAGGTCAGAATCGATTTCCAGGCTGCCGCTGTAAGGCCCAGTGTAATACCAAGCAGTGTCCTTGTTACCTGGCTGTCCGTGAGTGTGACCCTGACCTCTGTCTTACCTGTGGAGCAGCTGATCACTGGGACAGCAAGAACGTTTCCTGCAAAAACTGCAGCATCCAGAGAGGAGCCAAAAAGGTTCGAATAACACTTATGTTGGGAAAATTGTGTCTTAACACATTTATTTATCAATTTAAAATATTTTTAAAGTCAAATTATTGGTTTCCCTTTAATGTCTTTATGTTTAGCACTTATTACTGGCACCGTCTGATGTGGCCGGCTGGGGCATCTTTATTAAAGAGCCAGTACAGAAGAATGAATTCATCTCTGAATACTGTGGAGAGGTGAGAGGCTTTATAGAACATATTGTTAAAACCAAATTTAGTAACGGTTTGTTAATTCAAATCTGATATATTTTTAGTGTTAACATCTGGAACTGTATTTATTTGTTGTTTTTGCCTCTGTATTTGCCTAGCAACAAAACATAGTGGCTCAAACTTAATGATCATTTGATGACCAGGTTTCCCCCTTGTGGGGAATCTTAAATTGTAAGTTTTGTCCATCATTTCCCACCCCATCATAACAGTTTTTCTCTATTTTATATTAGATCATCTCCCAGGATGAGGCAGATCGCAGAGGAAAGGTTTATGATAAGTACATGTGCAGTTTCCTGTTCAATTTAAACAACGGTCCGTCACTTACTTAACTCTTTCATGGTCTTTGTTTCTTTGCTCGCTTTTAATCTCACTTTGCTTTAACACAGATTTTGTTGTTGATGCTACAAGAAAAGGCAACAAGATCAGATTTGCCAATCATTCTGTCAACCCCAACTGCTATGCAAAAGGCAAGTTGTATCAAAATAAGAACAGATTGTAAGAGTTTAGTCAATGCTGTATGCTGAATGTTTTAAACTGTTCTTGTTGTAGTTATGATGGTTAATGGGGATCACAGAATTGGCATTTTTGCTAAGAGAGCCATACAAACCGGGGAGGAGCTTTTCTTCGACTACAGGTACCGACCAAACAGTTTTTATTAAATCATAATTATTTAGTCATCTTTGGTTTTTCAGGTCCACGATATAACTTCACATGGCTCTAAAGTTTATAAATACCCACATTTCTTCAGTATAATGTCAAATTATTATTTGGGAATGCAGTATTTTTTGCTTTTAAACAAAATACTGGAGGGACTGGTAATTTGGTTTCACTTTTAAGTCAATGTAAAATATTGGGGTAAATAACACTATGAAGACCAACTGGTTATCCATTTCGCTGCAAAATCACTGCAGTTTAAGATTGTGTGTTAAGAAAACATGTGATCATTAGAAAAGGTAAAGTTGAAGACAATAAAGAAAAAAATTACTTAATGGATAGTACTAGACAAAGGTTTGAACACACTACCTTCTAGCTGCGTTGTCCATTTTCTTCACTTACTATATGGATGGGCTTTATAGTTTTACAATTACAAGCTTTCTTACCCACTCAGCATTGTTCTAGGCATGTTTCATTAGTCACTTACTGGTTTGCCCATTTGGCAAAATGACTTTCTTCAATTCCGTCTTCATTAAAGTTTTCTTTATTGGACACGTCCTCAGATGTCGTCTTTGCTGTTGACGTGCATGCGCTTTCTTACTTTAGCTGTTTTAGCTGCCCTTTTGAGATTTCTGCTCCGCGGCGTGTTTGTGCTTTAGCATTATGACCTTTTTTTGCTCGATCTCTTCAGTCGTTGGTCGAGGCCGTGTAGTGCAGTGTAGACTGGCCGCTGTGTGCCATGAGTTCAGGTAGGGGTTGAGTAGGGGTAGAGCCCCCCCACAACATCCTCTCCACTCTACCCTGACCTGAATCACTATTGAAATGACATGCGAAGCAGTTACGGCAAGCCCTATAGTGTACCCGCGCAACAATCACTATAGAGATTGCACCCGTGTCATGCCCTCCAATCTACCCTTATGCCAATTGCTATAGACATGACACATGGCAAGTGCCTTATGTTATAGATGCTGTAGTGCATCTGTTCTTTTTTTTTTGTTAGCTACTTCCCTCTTGGTTTTCTATTGTCTGGAACAAGTATAATTTAAGTGGTGTATTGTTTGTCAGTTCTGCTGTGACGCTGATGTGCTTAAGGGGGGTTTAGTGCAGCAATGTCTCTGTGACACTGCTGGGATAGGAATATTGGACCAACCAAATAATACCTGCTCTGTGGTGGTACTATTGGGGTCCTGACCATTAGAGAATAGATTAAAGGGGATTAACACAGTATGGACTGTAGTCCATACTGTAATTTTAGAAAGTCGCCTTTACAGTAAATAAACTTGATGAACAGGATTATTGGTGCAAATGGGAAGTGTGACCATTACTGTAAATGAAACTCCTTCGATCAATAGAATAAATTATTTATTTCTGTAATTCTTGTCTGTCTGTCTTGTAGATACAGTCAAGCTGATGCTCTTAAGTATGTGGGCATTGAACGTGAAATGGAAATTCCATAAAGCCGTCTACCTCTGGAACAAATGCCTTACACTCTTCAGGAATTTTTTTCTCCACACACATTTTCAATACTATCAATACTGGCTTTTATAGGACACGGCTTGGATACTTTTTAAAGAGTTTTTTTACAGTTCAAATGTTTCTCGCTTTTCCTTTTTTTCCTCAACCAACAGGCTAACTCTGGGAATCCACTTTTTTGACAGTAACTTGAACATTGTTTACAGCTTCAAGAATAGTAGAGCTCTGTTGCTGTTTGATTCAGTGTGTTTTATTACAAATAGCAACACGTTTTTTGACCTTTGGACCAAATTGACAGTAAGGTGCAGGCTGTACTATGGATTGCCAATTTTTGTTCATAAACTGCTCAGTTTATGCATCACAACAATCTCAACCGGTCTGAGAGGGGTTCCTTTTTTTAAATCTGTTTAAAACCAAAGTCGGTTTTTCTGCTTGGTCATCATTACAAGCATCTCGAACGATATCAAGTATTTTCTGGAGTGCTGCTGCATCCAGGTTTTGTGAAATAAACGAGTAGGACAGTAAAAAATGGAGTATGGCTTCAGTAACTTGCGGTGCCTTGAAATTAACACTGAATAGGTTAGGTGTCCTGAAATGTCAGTACTTGTGTTCTGAATCTTGGTTTATGCATGAACAAAGATTTCAAATGGATTAGAAATCGGAATCAGGGAACCTTTTTGATACTCTCACAATCGGTCTAAGCAGCTTTTTGGCCACAATGTTACTGTAGGATTGAACGTTGGGACAGACAGCGAAGTCTTCCTGTCTAATGAGAGTCGTCCTGTACATTCTGACATTTGTTTAAATTAGAATTTTGAAAAGTATCCTAATGATGTAACATTTTATATGGGTGAACGATTTAGGGTTTAAATATTAAATGTACAGTCAGTATATGAGAGTGGCCAACTCCAGTCGTCAATCCACGTTGCACTTTTTGGACTTTTCTTAAGTGAAAGATGTGATGGGCACTTATCCACCCCCTTCCCAACAGCTTTAAGAGAGTACAGCATTGAACGAATTTGCTTATCGCTTCACGTTTAATTCGTCAGTACTCTAATTTTACTTTGAATTTAAGAATCCACTGGGGCTTGAGATTCTAAACTCTAACCCTAGATCTTTCTATATTCTAGCAAAAATGTAAAAAATCAGATTTTTGCAGATTTAGGACAATATTATAGTTGACTTTTAATTGGAGAAAAGTTTCCCAATTTTACTTTGTTTGAAAGTGAAACATTTTTAATCTTATTGTATTATTTTTTTTTTTTTACCAGTAGGATGAAAATTGGGCTCAAGTTCTCAACAGGTTTTATTTGCTTAAGTCCATTTCTTGGCAAATTATGGCAAATTATTTTTCCCCAGGAGTCGTAAACCAACAACAATCACAACATATGTTTTCACTGCAGATTCTGTACACGATAGATTGTTAATGTGAAGCTACCGATTACTGTGAGTCTTTTCAAACCATTTTAAATTTTCCCCAACAGTTTTTCTGCTTTTCTACAATCTCAAAACCAAAGTTGTCACATTGTGCTGGCAAATTTGCATTCAGCTGTGAGGTCAGCAATTGTTGTTGTTTCTTTTTTTTTTTTTTCAAAGCATACAGGTGCTTTAAATTGAGTTTTAATAACAGTGTCAGAATTTACCGGACGACGTGATCCTTAAACCCATTCGACTTGTGGAACTGAAGAACCTTGACACAGCTACGGCAATATCCACAAGATCTTAAACTTTGCCTTTTTATTTAGCAGACTGTAAACTGACGGGCTGTTTTGTAATTTATTGACATCTTTGCCCTGCTGTAATGTGTTAGGTGAAGTCATGATTGGTTTGTGAGTGTTGGTTAAATAGCTCGACACCAGCGTTTATCCTTTAAGGTTTGTATTGTTTGTGACCACTCCGTGTCTCTCACTGCCTCTGATCGTACAAGGTGCTGATTTGTAATGTTTACAGGGAATTCTGTTTAACATAATAAACAATACTGAAATAGTCGTTTAGACTTCTTACTTTTGATCTTTTCAAGTAAAATATTATGGCTGTTATTCCTCACTATACGTTGGAGGGTCTTGTGGTCAGAGACAGTGCAGTTCCCAAACCAGGCAGTGATGCATCTGCTCAGGACGCTCTCTATGGTGAATCTGTAGAAGAGGATGAAGATGAGTGGAGGGAGACGTGCCTTTCTCAGGTTCCGGAGGAAGTATAGACGCTGCTGGGCTTTTTTGGCTGTTGAGCTGGTGTTCAGGGTCCAGGCGAGGTTCTCCGCCAAGTGAACACCAAGGAACTTGGTGCTCTTAACGATCTCCACAGAGGACCCGTCAATGCTGAGCGGAGAGTGGTTGGGTCGTGTTCTCCTGAAGTCAACAACCATCTCCTTTGTCTTGTCAACATTCAGGTG
>JAOUQT010297829.1:0-15412 GCA_025769995.1 Xyliphius kryptos | reverse complement strand
CCATCTGACTTAAATATACTTTGATTAGATTGCAGAAGAAACCGCAGTAATTTAATCGCCATCGTAATAATACTTTTTTAAACACGGTATCATATTACAAACTTTTAAATGGCTTAACACTACTTATAAACTGACGATTTATAATCATTTAGGTATCTGACGCTTTACAAAAAAAATGCATTTACAGTTCAGCTTCACTAAAACCTGTTTCCCCTCTAAATGTCTTACATGCAAATTCTCAGCCATGATCCAATAACAGAATAAGAAAGTCAAAAAAAGTACAACAATTAAGGAAACCTTTGCTTTCTCATTAAGCTCATTTTTTTTCTCATTTTAACACCCTTTACATTTATCTGGTGTCTGAATATAAAACCCAGGCACTAAAATAATGATATTCTGTTAACTGCAGCTATATGATATAAATCTCATGTAATCTGTATTAAATATAAACATTGCTGTACTGTTATTTTTTATTTAGATGTTACATGTCTTTGAATTCCTTAACCACTGCCAAAACAATATAGCTATGATAAACTTTAATTTAGCATTTTATTATAATAAAACTTTTCATAAAAAAGTTATGCGGTAGATTGGCACCCTATCCTGGTCGTATCTGCCCAGTAGCCGAAACGTTCTCCCCTGGATAGGCATGGGGAACCCCCATGACACTAGTAAGGATTAAGCTGAAGTTAATGAATAAATAAAGGAAAATGATCATAAGAATAATGACTAATCAATTAGTTTTTTTTCTTCTAAAAAACACTTAAGTGTACTGGGAATCAATAACAATTTCATCATTTAATAATATATGTATTTTATATATTAGGTATTTAAAATGCAAATCTATGAATATAAACACCACAAATGTATAACTGCATCCTTAAATACCTAGGAATAAAAGTGCTATTCTCCACTCTGGTTGTGGACTGAGTGGTCAGTTTAGATAACTAGGGAATCATTTTATCTATGGGAAGCAAAATGGCAGCAATTTATCCAGTAAACTAGTAACAGATTGCTTAAGGTCGACAAGAAGTCCCAGAAGGCAGTTGGCCTCATTATAATTGAGGAATGCAGTGGGCACATGGTTTGCTTGAGGAAGAACTGTGGTGGTAGAACAGAGACTGAAAGCTTTTTGAAGCATGACACAGAGGAATGAGCAAGACGAATCTTTCTCGTTGCATTTATTGCAGCACAAAAGAGATTTTCATGGGTGACTTTGAATTCCATCAAGAAACTGTTACTATAAACTTAAACACTTTAGAAATGTGTGAATCTCACAATGTAAATAGATGTAAAATAAAATGGAATGTTTTTTAGCAACCCCATATAAGGAGCAAGTTTGCTTTAGCGAAGTGCTAACAGATGTTACAACTCAAGGTAGTTATGGATTATGTGTTTGAGATACTGCCCTATTGACTCAAATATTAAAGTTTCAAGTTACTCTGCCAAAAAAATCCCTATTATATTCCTTAGCCTTGTCCTTAACTTGGATTTCCTCATGTTTTGCATTCCTACAGGCCACTCCGTTGTTTAAGACTTCTGACAAATGCTGTAAATGGCTGGAGGTCAACTTTTAAGTTCTTGTATATTAGATTTATTGTTGCCTTCAAATACTCACTATGTGCACAAAAGTATCTTCCCAAAAAAGACAAGAATCCTGTTCTGTTTTATGTACCCTTAGGCCATTACTTGTTTTTTAGCTGTTTAGTAATCTAAAAATGGCTCATAAACATGAGCAGGAGGAATAAAAATGGATTGTGATCATTGTAAATGGATAAATGCCATTAATAAATGTTCATGAGAAGGTTTTTTTTTCATGTTTTAAATAATTATTACACACAGCTGAATGATATGTAGCTTCCTTCACTGAGCAGATTGTCAGAGCTCATTTCACATATTAAGTTCATAACCCACCAAATTCAAATAAAAGTTGCATTAGATTAGTATTAAATGTAATGATAGTAATTAGTATTAGTAATAATGTAATGGTATTAAATGAAAGGTAAAAACTAGAAAAGTGGAATGATCATAAACCTAATTAAAATGTTAATCTTGTTAAATACAGAACAAAACTTGACAGTTTTAATGTAATGCTTTGTGCATATTTGAATAAACACAGCACCTTATTTTAGCAGTTATGTCTGCACCACCAGACAAGTGAGACAACAGCAGAGGGTCTTTTCTATTTTGGATACCACATGGAACACTGTATCCAGAAATATCCATACATGTGAATACTTATTTTTAGTGATATGTATATATATTTAGCATGTAAGTAGTTTTTTTTTTAATTCACAAGCTGACCATCAGTCCTGGTCATGTTTCACTCATACTATTCTTATCTCAACAAATTAAAGTATTAAATCCCAGTTATATTGTGAGCTTAGTTTTACATTCTAAAAATCTAACACAAAATAACTTTGAATGAAAATGCTCTTTATTAACTAAATTTTAATACATTTAAATTTACTAAATATATACTTCTAATGAAAAAAACAAACAAAATCTACATAAAGCATTGACTGAACCAAATAACTGATATAAATGTCAGATATAAATTTTAATCTAAATCAAAATTTATTATTTAGAAAAGGTGCTTATGAAAGCAGGGACGGGGTTAGGAATTTAGCACAGAGCATGCTGGAGTTAAAAATATCACTATGCAACTTAAGTGCCCTCCCAGACACTTTTCAGTCATATTGTGTTCAGACCCGATTGGGTATTTCATTTTTAGGAAGCCACCCCTTTGCAATAAATAATCCGTCTGCTTTATTGTCCTGTGATCACAATCAACATTCCTGCCTTTTGGATCTGGAAAACTTGGAGAGTTTGATGAATCAATGGTTTATTTCAGGGGGACCTTGCAGTTTTCTTGCTGATGAATAACAGAAATGTCGGGGGATTTTTGTGGTCCACAACTTTCAGTTTTGTTTCTGCAGTATAATTTAGTCATTAAGTGTTTTTAATGCAAAAGGACATAAATGAGATGGTTGCAGAAAGAATGGGATGCAAAGAATTACAGAAGAACTAAAAAGAAAATGGCAATGGTGCTGCCCTTCTGTTTGGTTCCACCCTTTTTTCCAGCCACACCCACCTTGTTCTTTCTACCAGGGAAGGGTTGAAAAAGGCAACCTGCCAAAAACAAGACTGTGTGAGAGAGGCAGCGCAAACACTCTGAAACTTCAGCAGCACAGCAGCTAACTCGACTCTCTAAGAGTTTTGATCTACAAGACCTTCAGTCGGGTAAAGACAATATGCTTCTTACTGTCTATTAAACCAGTATTTGTATTGGGGTGAGATATGCAGTTACTAACTATAAGTTACTAACTATAACTATATACGCTTACATAACACTTTCTTATTATGTTATTTTTGAAAATGCAGAGACCATATTTTAAGACCAGTATAGTTTAAGTAGTCTTTTTAAATTTTATTTTATTTTATTTATTTTTGTCTCTGTAGAGTTTGCTCACATGGTGGGTGTGGTATGTAGGGGAGTGTTCCATTGAAAAGGACATGTGGCAGTGAGCTTTAAGGAAACATTTCAGGAACATATATAATATAAAGCTAAATAATAAATAAATGTAATGCCACATGAACAAACTTAAGGTTTATTTTTGCCATTCAGTTATATATTTTCTCAATACATTTTTGTGCAACAGTAAAGTGTGCATTCAAGTGAAAATGTAAGTAAGGACAATAAGATTGGCCTTTTTGAATGCATTGCACAAATCCTGGATGAATTGTGCCTTTAATCTCTTCTTTAATAGGATATTCTTCACATAAGTGTCAAGGCAGAGTGAGTGAGTGAGTGAGTGAGTGAGTGAGTGAGTGAGTGAGTGAGTACATGTGCACGTGTGTATCATATTGTGGAGAAAACCTATTTTAATATTTTAAGTTTAAAGTAAGTCTTCATTAAATTTATAAACACCTGTGTAAAGTTTTCAAAATGCAAAACCAACCCAAGTGGTTTAATGTTCACACCCTTCTATAATTGTATAAATAGGTTTAGATGCCATTGCATAACTGTGACATTGATATAAAGTGATGGTGGGTGGAGTATATGGGTGGAGAAGTATTAAGGGTTTAAAGCTGGTCGACACGAAGACCTAATTTAACATCTGAACAAAAACTCAAGTGTTCATAAACCGTCCTTCTCCAAAACTAAAGACTAAATGCCTGTTATTTTGAAAGTCAGTTGTTTTAATGTTTTTTATCTATTTATAATTTTTGTCCTCAAATGTTTTTTGACTAAATCAAACTATTTTCTCTGTCCTTTCCTAACAGCAGTACTGTAACATTCCAAGTCATCCACGAAGAAGAGATGGAGACTCCGGCCCAGAAGCGAAGCAGCCGTGGTGGAGCAACCACTGTGCTGTCCCCTACACGCATTACACGTATGCAGGAGAAGGATGATCTGTGCAACTTGAATGATCGTCTGGCTGTCTACATAGATAAAGTGCGCTCTTTGGAGGTGGAAAATGCTGGCCTTCGACTGCGTATTACTGAGTCGGAGACTGAGATCAGTCGGGAGCTGGGTGGCATGAAGGCAGCCTATGAGAATGAGCTTGCTGATGCTCGCAAAACCCTTGACTCAGTGGCCAAGGAGAGAGCCAGGCTGCAACTCGAGCTCAGTAAAGTGCGTGAGGACTACAAGGAACTCAAAGCCAGGTACAATCACTCTTCACACAAGCCTGACCTACAGAACTTTACAAACTTCAAATATTACAATATGACAATAATCTTTTGTTGCAATACAAAGATCACTTAACTTTGAATATAAAGCAGGTAAAATAACATCTGCTGTTTTAAATGTTATTTCTTTTGACATAATTAACCACAAATGCAAAGTCCAAAATCACAAGTTCCACTGAAATTGTCCATCATCTAGTAGTGAAATATTATACTCGATTGGTCACTTTTGGAGCTCTGATGTTGTACATTCATAAAAATCTGTATGTGTGGGGCATGGCCTGGTGCTTCTGTGCATGTTAACATATTGGATCCTTATCTTCATAATTACTTTGTTCATGTTGCTGCAATCCATGAAACCTGTGCATTCTGTTCTGAGGAGCTGTAAGCCACCTCCAAACACGCATTAAAGCACAAACGTTAGTTAAAAAAACAACTGGAAAAGGTATGTCGTTGAGCTACCTTGGGGAGTGTAAGAATAACTAATATAAACAGAAGTAATGTGCCACACCTATCCACTGTCTAATGACCAGGTTTGGTTTGTAGGATTAAAACAGTCTGATTATTTTCTCTGGTGTTTGTACTGTCTGGAGTGTGTTGAATTTTGGAATAACATATAATTAAATTTTACATGCACTTTGCTGCATGACTGGTGGGGATCTGTTTGTAATTGCAAATGGTAACAATTCTTATCAGATTTAATTGAAATGAAGACTTTATTTGGAAGATTGCATTCAGTTCTAAGCAGCGGCTCTTCGTGACTTAGTAAGTATAGGGTGGAAAGGACTGAGACTAAACTTTAAATAGTAAGCTTAGATGACAGTGGCACAAAAATGCTTGTTAACTGCAAGCAATTCAGATTTCTTGTCAAGTTTATGATACAAGAACTGCAGCTCACTTACGGTTTAATTATATTTTACATTTCAAAGTAAAGCCTGACATTTGGGTCTAAGAATTTTCAGAGATCTCCAAGTGCAAAACACTCAAACCAGACTGGCACTGACTATCATTTTGATATTAAGAGACAAATTATTCTACAGTTTGGCAGTAGATGAAAAATATTATACACAATACTATACTGAGTACTGAGACTTAAATACATACATAAAGCTTAATATCATTTACTTTAATAATGTTAGCTCTTGTTCCCATTTGATGACAAACATTACATTTGTTGCCCATGGCAACACTGACTCGGTTACCTTATGATGCATATTTATGCTTGCCTCCGTCACATTTGCTCATCATCTCAGAAGCTGCTGCTGTTTGGAAGTGTTTGGTTGCTGTGGCAATGTGGCTGCACTATGGGTGTGTGATCCAGCACTGACTGGAATGAGTGGTGACTAATTTCATGGGGATGCAGGCAGTCTCATTCAGAGCTCTCAGTATCCTAAATCTTGGCTACTGCATAAATGCTGATTGTTTAATTTATTTTATTATTATTTTTAAATGAATAAAAAAAATAAACTCTATTTGCTGGCTGTATATACAATACACACACGTTACTTAACCACATTAGCGGTCACTGGATATGAATGAATGTAACTTACATATTACAATCACTGTGACTTATTTTACTAGCTTGGGGAATCCCCGTCGTGTTCTCTTGTGAAAGTCTCATGCTGGGACATAGTGACACTTAAGCCTACTTTATATTTGATTCACTGTAAGATTTCAGATGTTTTACACAGTTTAAATTCATGACCGAAATGATTTTCAGATTGGACTGGTTATTAATCTTACTTTTACTCTTTTTGATGTAACAAAAATTCTAATGCCGTATTAGTTTATGTATTTTCTCATGTTTCTCACAAATAAATGTATTACTATATAGTCTTTTTACCTTAAGTTTGCAAGAGTTGCAATAGCTTGCACTAGTGCGGGAGATTTTCCATCAATTTTAAGATGTATCCATCAGAATTTAACCAGATGGACATGAATGAAGTCAGAGACACAGATGGTGGATGAAAAAGTGTATGTTGTAATAAACTTTCAAATACTTGATAAAATTAGTTTAGTGGGTCTATATACAGGGATACAGGTAGTCACTGTGCTGTTTGGTGACATGGTGTGTATCACACTCTAGGTGGGGTTCAAGTTCAAGTAATTTATTGATATAGGGCTTTTTACAACAGTGTGTTGTCACAAAGCAGCTTTACAGAGTCCAAAGCCTAAACCCCCAAAGAGAAAGCCGAAGCGACAGTGGCAAGAAAAAATTCCCTGTTATGATGTTATTTTTAGGAAGAAACCTTGGGAGGATCAAGGCTCAGAGGGGGACTCCTCCTTGAGCGGCCAGGCAGCATCAGAGTAGGACAGCCATGTACAGACTGTGTATAGATCAGTCCATATGAGTCCATTTTAAACAATAGTAAAAATTATATAACTATGAGTCCATCCTCCAGAACTGCAACGCTTTCAGTCCAACAGAAATCCATGTTCCTTTCCATAATGATCGTATCCGCAGTGTTCCAGCAGTGCTATAGACAAGGGGACACCTCAAGGGGACACCTCAGAAAAACAGACAAGAAACACAGTCAAAGCTAATAAAGCACCATAAATTCTATAATTAATGAAGTATAATTGACAAACAGTGCAGCATGGGACTTCGGCAGAACTGACTAGAGCAGCATAACTAAAAGGGGCAGATTCTGCAGACTCCAATAAGTCGAGAAGGCCTCCCGGAATAGCATCATTTCAGTGCCACGCCCCCCACTAATAATAAGGAGGGTGAGGAGATGAAATGCCAGCAGAGACCATCCCAGATTATCAACCCAACACAGCAAATCCTGAGATCTACACCTTTATTTACAGGGAATTAATTGCACGCAAATGTAAACAAAGGTTTCTTTTTAATCTACTTTTAAAGATTGATAGTGATTCTGAATCACGAACAGTGACTGGAAGGCTATTCCAGAGTTGACGAGCCTTGTGGGAGAACGCTCTTCTACCAGCAGTAACTTTATTAATTCTAGGAACTAAAAGTAAACCAGCACCTTAAGAGCTGAGTTCGCATGTTGGTTTATATAATTCACTCAGATACCGTGGAGCCTGATTATGTAGACTCTTATATGTTATTAAAAAGATTTTGTAATCAATGCATGGCAGCACGATGGCTTAGTGGTTAGCACATTCACCTCTCAATGCTGGGGATTCCCGGTTCGAATCCCTATCTGGGTGGATTTTGCATGTTCTCCCCGTGTATTCGTGGGTTTCCTCCGGGTTCTCTGGTGAATTAGCGTGAATTAGTTTCTCTGAATTTCGAAAGGAGAGGATATTTCTTAGCTTCAAAATGTTGCGGAGGTAAAAAATTCAATTCTAGCGATATTGTGAATGTGTTTAGTAAAGGAGAGATCCGAGTCAATAATAACACCCAGGTTATTTACAGATGAACTGTGTCTTATTAAGGAGTCCTCGAGGTTTAACACTGTAGTAGAGGCTTCGTTTATTTTGTCTTTAGGACCAACTATAAGTACCTCAATTTTATCAGAATTTAGGAAGTTAGTAGGATAGTAGGAAGTTCTTTGACATCCAGAGTTTAAGTTCTTTAAAGCAGTTCTTAAGCTTACTGATTGACTGAACATCTATAGTTTTAGCTGAAATGTACAACTGTGTAACATCTGCATAAGGGTGGAGGCTAATTAAAAGTTTAAATGAAATTTAAGAAACCCTTATGTGTTTGTTGGGGGGGGAAGGGGACTTGGTGCAACTTTTAAATACAAACCAGTCATCTCTAATATGCTTAACACAGAAGCTAAAACAACTCAACTTAACCAAGAGCTTAATTATTAGAATAAATTTTACATTAGAAGTTAATTTTACAATTGGGAAGGCCTTTTCTGTTTCAGCACGACTGTTCCCTAGTGCACAAAGCAAACTTGGTTGGGTAAGTTTGGTGTAAAGGCAAAACGTCCCTGACCACATAATTCTGACTTCAATCCTAATTAATCCCCTAGATGTTCTAGAATATCAAAGATTTTACACACAAAAGTTCGGTGTGCAAAAGTATTCAGCTCTGTCAGTATTCAGTGAGTACAGATTAATGTGCAGTTTTAATTCTCTAGTGTTTTGCATTTTGGCCAAAAAGGTAAATTTTGGCTTTATCTGACCAAAGCACCTGTGTCTTTAATAATGGCTTTATTCTTGCCACTCTTTCATAAAGATGGTATGCAGTATGCAGTGCACAACTAATAGTTGTCCTGTGGACAGATTTACCCACCTAAGATGTGGATTCATGCATTACATCCAAAGTCACCAAGGCCTCTTGGCTGCATCTGTGATCAGTGCTCTCCTTGTTCAGCCTGTAAGTTTAGGTGGACGGTCTGGTCTTGATGGGTGTGCGGTTGTGCCATACTCTTTCCATTTCTGTGAGATGTTCAAAGCTTGGGAAATCTTTTTATAGCCTAAGCCTGTTTCCACAACCTTATTTCTGACCTGTCTGGTGTGTTCTTAGGTCTTCATGAAGCTGTTTACTCCCCAATATTCTTAACCAACCTCTGAGGCCATCACGGAGCAGCAGTATTTGTACTAAGATTAGATAATACACAGGTGGACGCTTTTTAGTCATTAGCAATCATCAGGCAACTTCTGAATGCAATTGGTTGCACTCAGAAACTAGGGGGGCTGAATAACCACACTTTTCAATTTTTTATTTGTAAAAAAAAGTTTTGAATTATGTATAATTTTCTGTTTTGTGGTTTTATGTTTGTGGTTGTAATGTGACAAAATATGAATGAGTTCAAGGGGTATGAAGCAGTTCTGTTTGGCCAAAGCACAGATTGTGTTACCCTATTTTACATCTACACATAAGTAATCAAGGGAAATTACAGAACATACTGAGCATAAAAATGTTTTAGATTTGGGACCATCATTTGAAAACAAAACTTATTCTCTTAAATTAAGCTTCCATTGCCTTCAAACATCTGTGATCTACAAAGTCAAAGTTGTTAAATAATATCATTCACATAGAAGATAGAAAGACTGACAATCAGCAATTATTAATTAATAATGTTTTGAAATGTGTTAGACTGACATTTGTTTTATAACCATTTAAAACTAGGTTTTCATGTAAAGACAAAGAAACTGGGCCAGTATGCTGCAAGTATAACTTATTTTTTGTTCTGTGCCATTTGCTCTACTTAATCTAAAGAGTGTTGAGCCACTCTTCCGATGAATTAACTGTAACAATTTTAAAGACAATGGACTGTGTGTTATTACATTTTGTTGTGTATTAAGGGGTTTTGTGATCTTGCATTGGGTGAGGGATAATGTGGACTCTTCCTTCAGACTGTATTTCCTGCTCTGTGTTTCCCCTTTGCCTCTACTGAGGAGGTCTTTCCATATCTGCAGCACACATGGTTGCCAAACACAGCAGCTTATTCTGTGGAGCTGGATCGGATTTAGAAGATGAAAAAGTGAACCACAGGTTAACCACTGGCTAGCATGGCCCATAGTTTGTGCTGAAAGAAGTGTGGAATCCAAGATTATTGGATGAGGTTTGAGAATGGTTGCCATGACGCAGGATCCACTTTGTTTGAGGTCTATGGTTTCAACTCAGAATGCAGTGGTATGACAGAATGTTAAAAAAATGAGTGGAAACATTCAGTTGGATGACAGAGGACATTGTCCAACCACACTGGCAGGAAAGGGGGAAATATCTAAAATTCCTGGCTACTGGTCAGGTACTGAATGTTTCAAAACAAATTTAGCACTGGAACCATATTTCAGAACTCAAGATTATTACATCCTGCACTATACAGTGTATTATACTATCCAATCACAGAGTAAGACAGAATAGGGAGTTGTTGATGTATTGCAGTTTTGTATGTCTAAAGCTACATTTGCATTGTTTTTCAGCAGCCAGATAGTGTAGAGGTCAATAAAATCAACAAAACTTTGAAATGCAAGCATAAAACTGCACTCACAGCATTTTGTAATAATCACTGAATCTAAATAGCTTGGCTTCTCTAGAGCACATTACTATAATTGCCTAGGCATAAAACAGGTCTGTATGCTGACTATAATGGGGGTGGGGTGATTTTACAAGCAAACCTTCTCCAAGCTGCTGGCATAACCCAACAATACACGAAGCAAGTGAAACTAACTCTGTATGACAGGGGCAACAGGGGAGCAAAGCAGAGCCAACCTCCATCAACCTAAAGAGTGCAAAAAACAAAGTGAAGATCCAAACACTGCGTCTTTAGGAGATTAGTAGGATTTATAAATCAATGAGCTTTTTAATAAGCATACGTCTTTCACAGTTTAATAAAAATAATAAGACAAATAAACTGATTTTAGCATAGGTCAAACTAGTGCAGCCAGTGTGAGGTTTGTAAGTTCCTCCTGCGCTTGCGTTCCTCCTTAGCTCAAAACCATGCTAGTAAATAAAATAATAAATATAAACTCCCTCACTTTTTAAATTCTAATACATCAAAACGGATTTGCCTAATATGTTTCACATATTCATATTTACAGATTAAGGCACTTCTCCCTAAGAAATACAAGTGTGAAGCGGCCAAAAATGCATTTACATTTAGCAGATGCTTTTATCCAAAGTGACTTACAAATGAGAACAGCACAAGTCAGTAGTTTAGGGGAAAAGGCTATACTGGAGTACCATCAACCCTGCGCATTAATCGATCTATTTTAAGCAAATGTCTGAGGAAAAGGTGGGTTTTGAGAAGCTTCTTGAAAATGCTGAGTGATTCAGCCTTAGGATGGTGTTAGGAAGGTCGTTTCACCATTAAGTAGTGAACGAGTCAGAGTGTATTTAGGAAAACGCAAGGTGCAACTTAATGAAAAGTTTGGCTGCATTAGTGAAACCACTGTAAAAACAGTCTTTTTGTGTCACATTTTTAATATTTATATTTTAAAATCTATACTCAAAGCTGTCTTAACGCCTCAGTAAATGTAAGGGACCACAGGTTTCCAAACCCCTACCATAGTATGTGTGTTAACAAAACTAAAATACTAATTCTGAATGAGACTGATTGCTATGTTCCGGTGTGATAATATAACCGATTCCAAATGTCAGAGCTAAATAAGATGCAATATGTGGTACTGATCATACAAAGTTGATATATTTAACAGGAACAGCTTTATGTTGGAAGTCCATCAAACAAATGAGGCACTCGAGGAGAGCAGTGGTCCATTATGCTATCCCATCACTGTCCAGTTAAACAATACAGACAATTGGGAGGGCAGATCTTTGGATTCTTTCTGCTAGTGGAACAACAATCGCCCTTAAGGGTCAGAGAGGGAATGATGGTGTCGAAACACAGGAAGTGAAGAACAAATCTCCAGGCATGCTAATTCTTACTGTAGGTCTTGGTGAATACTTGCTGAAAAAAGCTTTCTCCATCTATTTGTATTTTACAGAACATTACAGTAGATTCTTCTTGAACAGTGCCTTGGTGAAAGTGCCAAATGTGATCAAAACAAAAAAAAAAAGAAAAAAAAAACCTGTTGTTAATCAAGTCACTCATTGAGCTTTGTCAGTTTCCGTGGCATGTGCCTATTTCTTTTAAACATTCATGTGTTTAATGCATACTCTTAAGATCAGAAGTGGTCAGCTGAAACCACTTTATTGACCAGTTAACCCAGTTTTTTTTACTTCAGGAATGTGTCTGATCAAAAATACTAAGGCCTTAAAATGAACATTTTTATACTTTGTGTTTGAAATGGATTGCATTGCTTCATTGGCCTACGATCATGTGACTACAAAGCAACCACACACAGCACTGGAATCAAAAGCTATTTAATCACATCCAGTTTACATTACAATAATGTTCAAAAGCATGCTACCAGCTTTTCTCAGGGTTTACACTAGTCAGAAAGAACAAATGCAGCCTACATAAGTCATTGTGGTGAAGAGGTTGAATAAAACGTAAGTGCTAATTTACATTTGTCTCAGGCATTTGGGTTTTCACCAAGGCCACCCATTCGCAGACTAACTCCCAACCACCGAGTTTGATGAAAATGCTGGCTAAGGTTGTTGGCAGGTTAGCCTTAACAAGTCCACTGTCAGCAGGTGAGCACTGCTTATTACAGGAGTCTCTGCCATTACGACTGACTACACTGGTGCTGATCTCATTTAACACCTTTGATCTGTATATTCATTTTGAATCGACAGACCAAGACAGCAGCTAACATGTTTGATAATCCCTTTATTTATACTGCCAAATGATAAGCACAACAAGAGAACGTCAGCCCAACACTTTCACATGCCAGAAACATTACCTGCTATCAGTTCAGCTATTCATTGTATTCAGTAATTGACAGTTCAGAGCAAAAACGCGATATCGTATTTTAAAGTTGTTTAACACACCCCAGTTCCTTGTGCATTTTAATTTCAGCAGAAAGGCAAACAAGGCAGGCAGCTTTAGGAATATAACACTATAGTAGACCTCTCCAAAGTCTTTCTTGATTCCAGTGCTATCCTCAGTATTAAGAATCCAGCAAACTGGTGGCTGCACATATTCATAATAAATTATATTCTCCTGCATTGCATTATTAAAACACTTTAAGTTTGTTTTACGTTGCTATAGTTTAAACTGGATGACGATGGTATTTAGAGAAGCACTAACTTCTTAGCCCTGTCTATTAAACAAGTAGACTGAACATAATGTGTAACAGGCAGATATACTGTAAAACAAAACATTTCACAAAGCAAGAAAGCAGAGAAAGTACTACTATGAAAAATAAGCCATGAAGATCTCGAAGCAGTGTGTGGATTAAACTGATAATTAGATAATCAAACAAGGATGGAGTGTTCTAAGAGCGGTACAGTAGAATTCTCTCTGCACACATCTGGCCCACCAGGCTTGCATACTGCTCCACCTCTTTGTTATCGCTGGCACCTTTACATTTGCGACAGAATGCAGAATAGGGCATGACAGTCCTTCTGTACAGTACCAGAGCCTTCCCAATATCTTTAAGAGCACATGGATCACCTGTACAGACACAGAGAGTAAAACGCAGCGTTAATACTAAAGCATCAAATACAAAAAAACCTGCAGGGTGCCTATATCAAAGATTTAAAATATTATGTTGACTAACAAAGTGGAAACAAAATGATTATCTCAAATGGAGGCAGACCACTTTATCTTCAGAAAGTAATAGACATGAACTGTTTTATTGCAACCCAAAAAATAACAAACTACAAAATTAGATTAAATAAAAAAATGGTTAATAAGTGCTTCTTGATTCTTATTTGTCATTAAAAAAATGTGTATATATATATATATATATATATATTCAATATTTTTTTTCCCCATTTATTATTTATTAAATTAAATGAAACAATGTTAGTTAGTCTTATAAAATCTTATAAAATACCGCAAGATAATACACAACATCTTTTGAAAAGTACGACTGCTTTTAAAAAGTAGTACATTACTGTTCCCTTGTAAAAATTACTTCCAAACTACCAAGATATAAGACAGTACAGCCAGTAAAATGAGATTCAAACTTAAGCTGGTCACAATTAAGAGCTGCTTTGGGAAATATTTAAAAGTTTATAGTCATAATGTGATCTACTTTTAGTTTTGAGGATTTTTTTGAGCATACAGGTGCCAAGTCCTGTTGAAAATGAAATTTGCTTCCCCATAAAGTTGCTCAGCATGAACAAAGCATGAAGTGCTCTAAAACTTCCTGGTAGATTGCTGTGTTTATCTTGGACCTCAAAAAACACAACGGACCCAAACCAGCAGATGATATGGCACCCCAAACCATCTCTAACTGTGGAAACTTTACACTGGACCTCAAGCAACGTGGATTTTGTGCCTCTGCTCTCTTGAATAAAACGCAAAATTTACTTTCATCGGAGAACATAACTTTGGACAGCAGTCTAGTTCTTTTTGTCTGTAGCCCCCACAAAACGCTTCTGACACTGTCTGTTGTTTAAGAGTGGCTTAAAACAAAGTACTCGACAGCTGAAACCCATGTCCTGCAAACATCTGTGCGTGGTGGTTTTTGAAGCACTGACTCAAGCTGCAGTTCACTCTGTGAATCTCTCCCACTTTTTTAAATAGGTTTTGTTTCACAATCCTCGCCAGGGGACGGTTATCATGTTTTCTTGTACAATTTTTTTCGACCACATCTTTTCCTTCTCTTCACCTCTCTATTAATGTGCTTGGACACAGAGCTCTGTAAACTGCCAGCCTCTTTAGCACTGACCTTTTGTGTCTAAATCTCTTTGTGCAAGGCGTCTTTTCCATGATTGTATAGCCTACAGAACTAGACTGAGAGACCATTTAAAGGCTTTTAAATGCAGATGTTTTGAGTTAATTAGCTAATTAGTGGCACCAGGTGTTTGCAATATTGAACCCTTTCACAATATTCAAACTTTCCTATATATTGAATATGGGATTTTCATTAGTTGTCAGTTATAATCATCTAATTTAAAAGAAATAAACATTTGAAATATACCAATCTGAGTATAATAAATGAATATAATTACAAGTTTTGATTGAAATTACTAAATGAAATTTTTTAAAATTATTATATTATATACAAATTTTATGACCAGCACCTGTGCATAATGAAATTAACTGCTCAAGTTTGAAGTTGAACCACCCAAACTTTCTTAACCCTTTAATGTCCTCACCATGAAAAAAAGCTAAGGGAATTTTTTTATTATTTTTTAAAATTTGTTTGGGGCATTAATAAAAACAATTGGTGTTTTTTTTTTTTAATGGACTACCCAGTTTTCAAATGATTATGA
>JAOUQT010297823.1:0-16476 GCA_025769995.1 Xyliphius kryptos | reverse complement strand
ATTACTGATGCAGATTTGTTTAGCTGTTTTTTTTTTCTGGAATACTGTCATGCCTGCATTTGTCAATTCTTAATGACAGCTTTATTTGCACGATCGATAGGTAACAATAACTGTTAAATTATCTGAGATGATAACAACATTAAAAAATTGGGTAATGGGGTATTAATTGTTCCTTTCGTATTTTCAAGATATGAGTTTAACCACAAGGTCCTGAAGGATAATTCAGTCTGCATTTACAACACTACTACTATCTGTATACGACAATACTACCATTTTTTTAAAGCTCATTTATTATGATTCATTTACTCTGTGATACAATTTAGTCATAATTAGAATAACATTATTATTAATTTCCTGATTATTTAAGAATTTTTATGCACACTGAGAACAGCTTGTATTTATAAAGTATTTTTAAATATTGTCTGCAGTACAATATACAATGCATTCAGTGCCACATTATTTTTAATCCTGCCTTAATTTATTTAGATCATGAATGCTCATAAAATGTTTTTTTTTTTTTTTATGCTCTGTAATGTGCCTTATGAAATGATTATATTTTAGTGTTGTATTGCTATGTTGTTAAAACTACAAAGAGAAAGAATATAAAAGACAGACATACAGATTATAGGTTTTGTGTTTAGTCTTTAAAATTGGATTTTAGAAAGAACCCAGAGGGAAAATGTACTGAAACCATTTCGGATATCAGCTGGGACACAGATAATGTAATCTAAAAAGATGAATATGTTTTATGTGTCTACTATATTCAATAAACAAATAGGTTGGTATGTACACGTTATAACTATTATATACTTTGAAAAGTGTTAAGTTATTTTTTTTATCAGAACAACAAATGTAGTTTTCACATGAACCGTGGAGATTATAAAGGCATTTAACATGTAATTGTAACGTATTCCACTTATTGGGATTTATTTAGTACAATATACCAGCAGCGTATAATGTGTTATTTATGTGGTCCAAAAGAACAAGAATAATTCGCAATTTTAATTTTGAATGCTATTTACTGCACTTTCTCGATATTTTACTGTTACTTTTGTTACTGTAATTGCGTTTGAATGTAATAAGTAGCGGCTCCGTTTATATTTAGAAGCGCACGCACTTTATCCTGCTATTTCTTCGTGTCGTCACTTGCCTCGTCCAACCAGCGCGCTGAACAGGAGCGCTTTATTAATATGCATAACCATCTTGTCCAATTAGGATGAAGCATCCGCACTGAGCTTAAAGTTAAATGTTCTCGTCTTGGTATGAAGCGTGTTTAACTACCGCTCGTCAGACGGCGCTACAGAATTCGCATCTTGACTCAGTTAAAGCACTGATTAATCGTATTTGGATTACGGCGATGGTTCTGATGTAGCGGGACGAGTTGCCCCATGCAGCTGCCGCCAGCCTGCGACATCCTGCGGCGCGTTTAAATGAGACGGTCATGGAGAGGAGCAGCATCTGGGGATTACAGTTACACAGTCTCTTCTTACTCGCCTTTCTCTCGGGATATCCGTTATGCTGCCAGGGAAACTGGATGTAAGTATTGTGCTTTTTTTTTTCATCTGGCCCTTTTCTACAATTCTAGAAGTTTCTATTTATCTATAGTTCTGTAAATAAATATCTAAATTCCCTAAAGATCCTAAATTTGCTATATAAGGAGTATGAATGGCCGAATTCAAAATAAGCGTTCGTTATAATAAACCCCTCACTATATAATCTAATATATTAAACACATATACTTGTGTGTGTGTGTGTGTGTGTGTGTGTGTGTGTGTGTGTGTGTGTGTGTGTTTTGGCCTTTTACTTAAAAACGTGCAAACTGGGCAATACATAATGTACAATATAACAATATAATGTATACAGTCTATACATGTATATAGTAAAGATTTGTCTATTGAAATTCGCACTGCTGACCAAACTTGATAGATACCTGTTTTTTGCACGACTGGATTAACTCTTTGCACACTACACACTTACTGTCAGTTGTTTAATCTATGTATTTTGGTTTATTGTAGCCTATATTTTGTATTTTGTATTTTTACATTGATATCTCTACTTATACAGACCATGAGTCAATATTTTTGCGTAATTTTGGTGCAATATAGAACAACCACTGGATGCCCTGAATTTTCCTTTGGAATCAATAAATGGACAAATTTAAAATGAGTTTATATAATGTTAATCCAAGTAAAGCTACTTAAACCACATGCAACTTCATATACTTATACTTAATATCATACCAAAGCATATGGAGAAACAAAGGGAAGAAGAAAAAATCCTATTATAAGATTGTTATACCTTAGTTATAACAACTTCCATTTCACCAAAACCGAATTCTACAGCATTTTAAGGGGTGTCTGTGTGAAAACTTGCCATTTCATCTGAAAAAGCTTGCACCTTGTGCAATACATAATGTATAGTATTTTACTATGATGTAAACAGTCTATTCATGTATATAGTACAGAATTTTCTATTGCAATTTGCACTGCTGACCAAACTTGATAGATGTGTTTTTTTGCACGACTAAATTAACTGTTTGCACACTACACACTCACTGTCAGTTGTATAATCTATATATGCTGGTTTCTCATAGCCTAAAATATCTTTTGTTTTTTACATTGATATCTCTACTCATATACTTAAACCTTTAAACCTAAACTATTTATTGTAGTTTTTGTATTTCTAAGATTGCTGCTTAATTTAGTCCAATTTAGAACAGCTGCTGGAGGGCCTGCATTTTCCTGTGGGATGAATAAATTACTAAAATTAAAATAAGATTATATTATGTTAATCACAGCAATACAATATAATAATGTAATGTACAAAGTCTATACATGTATAAAGTACAGATTTTTTATTGCTTTTTGCACGGTTTGAACACTACACACTTATTGTCAGTTGTTTAATCTATATATTCTGGTTTTTCGTACCCTATATTTGTTATCTTTTTTATTTTTGAATTAATATCTCTACTTATATACATTGACCCTATATTCTATTTCTGTTTATTTATTAGGTGAGAGAGTTACTTTATTTAAAGTTTTCAGTCAGTGTTCTGCTTCATCTCAAAAGTGTTCCATGGATCTGAAGTCAGTGTTCTGTGTGGGCCCTTCAAGTTCTTCCACAATTAACTAACCTAACCATTTCTTTATGCATCATGTTTGGTTTACTAGGGCTCAGCCATGATAAAACAGTACGTTTGAAAGCAGTTTCCAAAACATATGACATTGGTGCAAAATTTTATACACCAGCTGCAACAAGACAGCAGTATAATCAAAACTTTTATTACATACATTTTAGTTAAGTGGTGTATTCCATTTTTTTAAGTGTTACCCAATTTTGTCCATAAAGTGAGTATCTGAAGTGATTGAATATATTCCCAGAACAATTTTCAGACCTTTTTTGCTTCAGTCACTGAATACTCTGCTGAAGTATTCAGTGATTACATTGGAATTTTTGTAACACTTTTTATAAATCCGGTATTCATAATGCATTAATAACACATTTATAAAGTATTCATAATGCAAAATGCACATAGATATTAATAACCACTTGTGCTATAAGAAAATCCCAAAGGGCTTTAAAGCACAATGTGGCGTGTTATAAAATGTACATTTTAGCTGCTCATTAACTTATTGTAGAGACCATTGTCATAAAGTTTTATTATGTTTGTGTAAAACAAATGCATCCCCAAAGAAATGACTTTATAAGTGCTCATAGGTGCTACTGAAAGCTTATAAGCTCTCTTTACAGGCACTGGATAAAACATTGTCATTTATAAACACGACTCTATAAACACGACTGCGTCAATATCAGTTAATAATGAGTTTTAAATGCGTATAAATGCTATTACAGACTTTAGGTTAAGTGAAATATGTCTGTATTAAGTATTAAAATCTTAAAAATCCCAAAATCCAAATTAATAATGCAATAAGTCAGTTTGTGTTATAAAGGTTCTTATAACACTTTATGAAGCTTCATAAATGTGTTAATAATGCATTAGGAATATTGTTAAGTAAATTGTTACTAAAAATGTTTGAAAATGTTTTGACGATCCTATAAAGCTTTATTAAAGCACCAATAATGCTATTATACTGGATTCATATAAATTTTATAAGAATTTTATATATTTTTTTACAACTGTGTGCATTGCTTTGCAACACAGGTGGCTCGGCATTACATCTGTGGGGGTAGTGGAGAAGATGGGCTGTGCCAATTTACCCCTGTCCAGTAAGCAGAAGGAGGTGTGTAAGAGGAAGCCTTACCTGCTGCCCAGTATTAAAGATGGTGCCCGCCTTGGCATCGCTGAGTGTCAGTCTCAGTTTAAACATGAGCGCTGGAATTGCAGCACCAGTCAGGAGCCAGCCGTGTTCGGTTACGAGCTTACAAGTGGTGAGCACATCAACATGTCACCATAACACAACCTGTCATTGTTTCTGACTGTTCCACTATAGGAATAAGGATTAGATTAATACTCTGTGATTAAAGCCCACACAGGAGGTCATAATCAGCATGTGTTCATAAACAGCTGCAAAAGGTTGTGTTTGCATTAACCTTTCTGAGAACACTTTATTAAATATGTTTTTAATATTTTGGTATCCATCTTATTTAATCTTCAATTGCTAAACATGTTACCAACTTAATGGTACTTATAAGGTCATATCCTCCGCTGTGTTGCTTATAAAGCCATTTACAGGCCCAATAAGAAACTTTATTTTGGAAACATGATGTCAAAATAAGAAACACTGTTATAAGTAATAAAAACGTAACAGCATTATAGCTTAGATGGTTCCCACTAATGTTTTCTGCTTTAAGTAGATTGGACAAATTTAAAAGACTAAAATAAATCTTTATAAAATACAAACAAATAGCAATAAATATATATTTTTTTCAACACAACGCATTTTTTCTTTATTAGTTGTATTATTTTTTAGCTGGATTTTAACCATAAATTCTACCTTGATTTTGAAAAAAAAATGATACAATCTGTTGTGTGTTTGTATTTTCTTAATGTTTTCTGTTTATGCTACACCAGATGTAAACTATGTTTTACTTAAAATCTTTGGTAATTATTGTTTTGAATATGCTATACTGCTATTTTGTTGTCCGAACATAAATCTTTTTATATAAAAAAAAATATGTTTTTTTTTGTGTGCTTAGAAAAACTAGCCCAACAGTCCTTACCAACATAAATTAATAGCAAAAATACACAATTGATTTTGGTCTCTTTATTTATTTATTTATTTTTAATAAAAGAAAACAAAGAGCAACATGGTGGCTTAGCGGTTAGCAGGTTCGCCTGGGGATTCCCAATCTGGGTGGAGTTTCCATGTTTTTCTGTGTCCCCTGGGTTTCCTTTGAGTTCTCCGGTTTTCTCTTACAGTCCAAAAACATGGATTCAAGGTAAATTGGCAGCTCTAAATTGCCCCTATTGTCTATGTGTATGTGGGTTTGTGTGTGGCCAGCGATGGATTGGCACCCTGTCCTGGGTGTGTTTGCCCAGTGCCTGGGGCGTTCATCTCTGGATGGGATATGGGGAACCCCAGCACGGCCCTAGTAGAGGAATAAGCGGAAGATAATGTATGGATAATAAATGAATTAATAAAAGAAAAGAGACAACCATACCATATAAGGTCAGGATTGAAGTCGTGGCTATTTTAAAATAGCTCTTTATGCATTTTGAACAAAATAATTTATTTGAACAACAACATCATTCCAAAAAAATAAATAATAATAATAATAATAATAATAATAATAATAATAATAATAATACATGGTGGTGTAATAGTTAGCACGTCTTCCTCTCAGAGCTTGGGATCCAACTTTAAATCTCGATGTGGGTAGAGTTTCCATGTTTTCCCGTGTCTGTGTTGGTTTTCTACAGATTTTGCTTTGTTTTCCCCCACAGTCCAAAAGCATGAATTCAAGGTGAATTGGCTGCTTGCTTCAAATCGCCCCTATATAAATTGCACCTATGTAGTGTGTATGTCTGTGCGAGTGAGTTTGAGCCCAGCGATGGATTGGCACCATGTCCTGCCATGTGTTGTCCCTTAGATGGACCTAAAGAACTTTTTGGGACACTAGTAGACAATTAAGTAGCAGAGAATGACATGAGAATAAAAATAATAGTATGTTGCGTTTACACATGTTCTAAAACCCAAGGACGCTTTACAGAGTAAGAATAAAAAAAGAGCGGAGAAGAAATGGGCCTTTGGGATTGTAGCATAATGTCAAGAAGTGGAATTTGGTCAAAGACACCATAAATCATTTCCAAAGTGATTGTGGTGGAGATTTCCAGAATTTAGGAGCAGCAACACTGACTGATCCACCCCCCACAGATGGCAGTTCAAATCATGGAGCAGTCAGAAGTTCTGAGCCAGAGGACTGGGGGGTGTGAGAATTTGAGACACTTTGTTTACTGGCACAAGTTTTAGAAACCACAGGAGTCTGCAACAGCTTAAACTATGTGCTGGAAAGTGAATTTAATTACAAAAGCAGTAGTTCACTAAATATTTGTAATTTATTTTATGTCCTGTAAAAGCAAGAATTTGTTTTTCTTAGTGTGGTAATATAGTATAGAATCTGAAATGATTATACCACATTATTTCATGTCAAGTTTTATGATGAGCAAATCTTACAATGACTATGAAAATTCAAAAGGACCAGTCACAATTTTAGAGACACAGAGTCAAACAAATTAGAAAATAAAAAGCATCAATTAACAGAAAAATAAATTATTAAATAAATAAAGTTGGGAAGAAAAATAACAAATCTAAAGTGCTGTATATGCAATTGTATTATAAAAAAAACTCACACACTTCTTTATTCACACACTACCATTGATTTAGCTAAAGAAACACAATGGAATGAAGAAGCTTGAGTATGGTAAATACTAAGACAGGTATGAAGAAACGGCAAGAGCAAAGTCATAAAACCCCTTATGCTGTTATTTAGGATTATCAGTGTTTTTTTCTTCAGTCAAATGTGGAACTTTTTTTTTTGAAAACAACAACCCAGGTGGATGTTTCTCACTGAAATATTTCTTGTTTTTATGGATGCGTGCTGAATTTATTAATTCAAAAAAGATATTTATTATTATTATTATTATTATTATTATTATTATTAGCAACAGAATCAACAATAAAAATATAAGAAATATTAAAAAGTACAACTGAAAAATATAACTAAATAAAAAAATATAAAACATCCTTTCTAATGAAGGTAGTGGTTGTTATTTTTGCACACATGTATACTGTGTATAATATACCTGCTTGATTGGTTTTTATAAACAATCTTTTTAACAGATTTAAAAAAAAATCTGTGACATTGTACACTTAATTGATCTGAACCAGTGTTTGTTTATAGCCTCTTAATAAACTCTTTATAGAATTATTGCACAAATTATTCGAAACTTTTGTTTTTGTTGGTCATACTGTTGTAAATTATAGCATGCAGTAATTCACTTATGAATAAACCATGGCATTTTTTGTCCAAAGGAACAAAAGAGACAGCATTCATCTATGCCATCATGGCAGCAGGATTGGTTCACGCTGTTACTCGTTCCTGCAGTGCAGGAAACATGACCGAGTGTTCATGTGACGCTGGGTTAACAGGCAGTGGCTCACAAAGCGAGGGCTGGCACTGGGGTGGATGCTCAGACGACATTGCCTATGGGACATGGTTCAGTCGGCGCTTCATCAACCATGCAGTAAAAAATACCTCTGCTAGTGGTAATGATTCCTTCCTCTTCATAAAACAGCATAACAGCGAAGCCGGAAGACGGGTAAGAAAGATAATCCTTTTATAGTTGACCAAATACATACAGTACATTTAAAAAAAATGAGGCAAAAGAACAAAATGGAAAAATTAGAAATTTATAATCCACCCTATGACAAAAGGAGATCAAATAATTCCTCAAATAATTTCTCAGACCTTGCTGGTTCCTCGTACCTACAGTACAAGCCAAAAGTTTGGACACCTTCTCATTTAATGCATTTTCTGCATTTTCACGACTATTTACATTATAGATTCTCACTGAAGGCATCAAAACTATAAATGAACACATGAGGAGTTATGTACTTAACAACAAAAAGGTAAAATATGGGCACATCTGGTGACTACCTCTTGAAGTTCATTGAGAGAATGCCAAGAGTGTGCAAAGCAGTAATCAGGGTAAAGGGTGGGTATTTTGAAGAAACTAGAATATAAAACATGGTTTAAGTTATTTCACATTTTTTGTTTAGTACATAACTCCATGACAATTCATAATTTTGATGCCTTCAGTGAGAATCTACAATGTAAAGAGTCATGAAAAAAAAATACAATAAAAAAATACCTCATTGAATGAGAAGGTGTGTCCAAACTTTTGGCCTGTACTGTACATGTTAATGTATTTCTGAAACAAACAGTTCTTTTTGATCCTGTTTTGTATCAATGTTTTAAAATCGTTTTAAATAAGCATTAAACAAGTTTATTGTGTTCTCTGTGAACGATTTATAAAAGTATTCACATAACCCATCAACCTTTGGGAATTTGTTGTATGGATCTGCTATGTGATAAAATGTGAAAGTCTATGATGTGTTGTAAAATATGGGAATGGAAACAATTTTTGAATTGCATGATACGTTCCAAGCAATAAACAGTCGGCGCTTGGCTTGGCAGATCCTGAACTTTAAGGTAACATTAGTATGTATGTTGTTTTTTAAATTTTTCCTAATGGCTAAATAAAATTTAAGTAAATAAGAATGAAGTACAAAATGCTCAAATACAGCTTATTATATCAAATTTTATCCTTATTATTTGTAGAGACAAACACATAGAACAAACACATCTGCCACTTATTCCTCTATCACTAAGGGTAGGGTAGGAGGGTAGGAGGTGTTTCCATGCCCATCCAGGGACCAACATTCCAGGCATTCAACAGATACACCCAAGACATGGCACCAATCAATCAGTGGGCACAAACTCTATCACGGGGCAATTTAAAGCAAATTTAAATTGGAAGGAATTTCTGCTCTATTTGTATTAGGGAAAGTATTTTGCTGGAAGTTGCTGGGACCTTGTTAATCTTTAAGTCTACTAACCAGTAATGTGTGGTCCTTTACTTGAGTCTGCACAAAAAAATTCTGGTGATCTCTTTAGGAGAAAAACCCTTCTTTAGGTGGAGATTTTGTAAAGTGCTTGTCTCTGAATTCACGAACCTGCGTTCGATATATTGAAATCAGTCACAATATTGGTCGAAATATTGAAATATTAAATTGCTGTTTTTTCTCTCCCACTCTCTTTCTTTTCTTAAGTTTCAGCAACAATACATTTTTCCCCTATAGTGTGTGGATATTAATTTCAGTAAATTCTCTGGTGGCACATTGTTAGTACTCTGGGCCAGAGACTGGGATTGTAACCCACCCCTTGCTGTTCGTGTATCTTTAAGTTGCTTTTCTCACAGAGTTTCGTGTTTGAATCAGTACTTCACGTTTTTTGTTTGTTTGTTTGTTTGTTTGTTTCTAGCCTTTAATTTTGAAACAAAATAAAAAAAAATCATCTGAATCTTTGTGTCCTCTCTTCTCAACTTATAACAGTTTTTATAAATTAACTATACATCCAACTGATAGAGGCAATGATACATTGCCACCGATATTTCTGTTTTGGAAGGTCATAAAAAGTGTGTATAAATTATTATTTTCTCCTTAACATAAAATGCTATACTACACACAAATACTACTATCATACAGAAAAGCATATTTATTTTTCGAATGTCAATATTATAATTATTTTCCAGTGGAAACATCTGCAAGTAAATGGGAAATTTGGTTTTCTCATTTGTATGTCAAAAAGCGTCTGCTAAATGACTAAATGTACAGTAAAGGTAATCTTTAATTTACGTATAAGTATGGTTTTTAAATGTGAAAGGAGAACAGAGTTTCCAGAGTTTAACTTTTTCTGTAGCGCCAGGATAGGTATCATAATATGCACTAGGTCTTTCCCACAACATGTGTATGTTAGTATTTAAATAAAAAACTGGAGAAATACCTCTCAAAATAAAACAGATGATTTTAGCCCTTGTTCCCAGTCAGGTGCATTCCAAGGAAATTAAAATCTTATGCAAGACTGAATACATTTTAAGAATATTGCTTTTTTTAAAATATGGACAACATACCAGAATATAAAGAGAGTAATCTAACTTCAACGATTCTAAAAGTTTTATCACTGCATCTTATTTTATGCCTCAGCAATGCTTATATATCTGCCAGCTGTAAGTCAGAGAGTAGATTATACTGAATTACAGGGGCGTGCCTGCAAACAACTTTGTTTTGGAAGCACAGAGCGATTCAGAACCAAGAATGATTCAGAAACTCACCACTTCTCTGATGTCCTTTGACTCCAAAGTGTTTGTAGAAGAGATAAATTGAGACTCAAAGAGACTCAACTTTAAGTGCAGGATGCGTGCAAAAGTAAATTGAGAAAGACTTGGCATGAAGTGCTTTATTTGCTTGAGGCTGTGCTTTCATCACTGTTCACAGTCATGATTGTTGGAATTCAATGCCCTGAGAAAACTTTATCCATCTGTAATATGACTGCCTTTGCTAGCAATTAGCTTAACTTATTTTAAATCAAATACATCTCTTATATCTTCTGCAGACTATTGCAAAAACAATGTGGACGGATTGCCGCTGTCATGGCATCTCAGGATCCTGCGCCGTGAAGACATGTTGGAAGACTATGGCATCATTCGAGCGGGTGGGTAATTACCTAAAGGAGAGCTATGAGAACAGTGTGCAAGTGTTGGACCGCTTGAAGCGCAAGTTCCGTCGCAAGGACAAGGAACAACGCAATGTACCAATTGGTCAGGAGGAACTTATCTATCTTAACAAGTCGCCCAATTACTGTGTGGAGGACCGGCGGCTCGGTGTGGCCGGAACTCGAGGGCGCCGGTGTAACCGCACGTCGCTCGGCCCGGATGGCTGCAACCTGCTGTGTTGTGGCCGTGGCTACAACACTCATGTGGTGCGTCATGTGGAGCGCTGCGAGTGCAAGTTTGTTTGGTGTTGCTATGTGCGCTGCAGACGCTGTGAGACGATGAATGACATTTATACTTGCAAATAGAGACTTAAGACAGAAAAAGCCACTTGCACCACCAGTCCTTCCTGTCAAGAACAAAAAAAGCAGTGGCATCTTTATTAAATTTGGGGCTCTTCTGCAGAACAGAAATAAACATTTTTTAAACCACATAGTAACTAAACTCTACCCTAACCATGACCAAACTGAAATGCACTTGCAACAGTCTAGCCTGCAAACAACTACATATTCTTATTTTGTTTTGTAGCTGTATTCTCAGGAATTTGTTAACAAATTTTGTGAAAGCTTTTTGTGACTTTACTAGAACATTACCAAATTAAATTACCAAGATGGATTTAAGCACAGTCTTTTAGACCAGTTCTAGTCACTTATTGAGAGAATACTCTCAAGGGCTTTTTCCTCACTTTCCTTTGTCAGTAGGAACAAAAATAATTGATATAGTTGTGTTTGGTAACACTTAAAATGAATCTGGTATTCATAATGCATTATTAACACATTCATAAAGCTTTATAATATATTCATAATGATTTATAAAATTTGGCATTTGCCCATGTTAATGTACATACTGTATATGTTTATAATCACAGTCATACAGTGTTATAACAAGTTTTTTATAAAGCTTCATAACACAAAGTGACAATGCTTTATAATACACTTTGGATTCTTTGGATTTTTTAGCCATTCTTACTTTAAACAAAATTATTTTACTTTACCTAAAGTCTATAAAAAGCATTTATATTCCTTTATTAGTTATTATTTAGAAAAATTAATGTAATTTCCATCAACAATGTAATAAACGACAACACTGCACCTAGACTCATAAACAGCACTTAAATTTTCAGAGGAGGATTTAGTTTAACACAAACTTTATGAAACCTTATTGTAATGAGCTTCACTATAAATTAATGAACAGTTAAAAAATATTATATTGTGTTATAAAGCCTTTATTCATATTCAACTTATTTTATTACATTATTCATAAAACTTTTTGAGTGTGGTTATAAAAATCTAATTGCATTAACAAAGGCTTATGACAAATGTTATGAAAAATGTTTAGGTAATATGAATACCTGATTTATGTAAAGTGTTACCTTATGTTTTATTCTCCTTTATTTCTTTTTTGAAGATTTTCTCTCACATAGTTCAAATTAGCAGGTAAAAGAAAATCCTGCTGCAGATTTTTATATTTAGTTTCGACGCATCACAATTAATTTTTTTCTCAGTAGCACAAATTTTTAAAATCAGGATTCTTACACAGTTATTTTTATTTTTTTTTTTTTATCTTTTACCTCCCTCATTGTTTTCTTTTGTAAGTACCAAAGTGGGAGCTATGACTATAGCCAGCTTAGGTTCTGCCAGATGAACATGCAGAAACAGATGATCTACTTCTATCATCTTCTATCACTTTTAAAAACTATAATAATATTGTTGTGGTCTGAAAGTGCCTTTTATATTTTGGTTTTCAACTTTGACTATAGCTGAGGTAACAAACACATGGGTTTGTTTTCAGCCGATGTATTTAAATCACAGTTTAATTATTTTATTTTTTTTACTGTCTTTTACAAGTCATTCTTGAAATAGTTTTATTCAGGTCCATCACATTTCTATTTCCTTGTTGGAAATACAAAATTCCTTTTTTGTCTGCTAAATGACAACATAAATTTCCTTTGCTAATCTAATTTTTTTAGGTAGAATGGTAGAACAGATGTAAGTCCTGAAAGCTTTCTCTTTTACTTATATGGATTATCCATATGCAGTTAAAATCATTCAACAATGTTATTATTCTGGGAACATTAGTTTAATTTAATTCATTCATTTTTTAACACTTATTCTCATTGGGGTTAGAAGCCCATGACATGAGAGCTACTGGGACAGGTTGATTATATTACAAGGACATCACAGACATATACACTCACAATAAGGGCAAGTGAGTAGGCACTCCAAGGCCAGTGTGCAATAATTCTGGTTTTCTTTTCTTTAAGGTTTTATTCAGTTAGGTCACCAAATGTTAACCATAGTTTCCAAATTATACAATTAGTATCAATTTACTTATCAGCATGTCTTTGGAATGTGGGCGTAAACCGAGTAACCAGAGAACACCCACTCACAGGGAGGACATGCAGACGCCACACAAACCAGATTTTTGTTTGCTCCAACCAAATATTCAATCCTTCTTGCAGGTTAGATGGTAGCATTAACCAATGTACCACCTTGTACAAAGAAAATAATGTGTGTAATGTTAGCTGGTGATTTTGCCCACTTTGCTAGAGAATTGCTCTTACACTTTTTTTAATTGCTCTTACACAATTTAGGCTCTTTATCCTGATGTTACAAAGTTGTGATTTGTTAGAAATTAGACTTTTTTTTCAACAGAATTAACAACACTAAGTGGAACTTGTCTTTTCCCTTAAATAAGCAAATGAACTGCCTCATTTACTCACAAACACAGTTTAGCAGACATCTCCAGCTGGGTGGATTTGGCTGCATTTAAGTGCTTGGCTCCAGTTTGACAAGTCTGAAATTATAATACGTAGTATGATTTTTCATTTTTTGTTTTGTTTCATGTTGATTTATTTTAAATGTGCAGCGCATTGGGTCTGCAAATGCTGGCAGCTCTTTACTCTATTGCACATTGGATTGCACTTGTGAGAAACTTTTCATATTTGCATCACCAGTCACTTTCTGTCACACTGTCAGGTTCTTTGCGTGGGAGCTTTTGCTGAGAGGAAATTCCTGGTGCGCTTTGGAAGTGAAAAAAAAACTAAGCTTTGGGCAAATTATTTCACAGTTTAGTCTAATTCATTTCAAATCCACTGAATGGATTAAGAAAATTTAAAGAAACTGTTAACAAAATATATTATACATGTAAATGTATTCACCTTCAGCATTACAATATCTGAGTAATGAGTACATTTCAGTCATATCTAATAAAAATTACATACTTTATCAACCCTGCTGGTTCATGAAAAGATTGTTAAAACTATGCACCGATCTTTAAATTTTAATACAAATGGTTTATGTGGCAATGTGAGGAAATGACCTAAACGTAACATCGTGTGAACATTATATTCACATAGATGCACAGAATCATGCCAGTGATCAATCAAGCTGTTGTTTCATCAAAGGTAAAGTATGTAGTTTGTTTATTAATTTCTTAATGACTTGTACTATGAATAATAGTTTGTGCATATGTAACAAGCTACAGTACGGTGCCTTGCAAAAGTTTGCAAATAGGAGGCTTACCTATTTTATTTCATTACTACCTGTATTTATTTATTTATTAATTTTATCTGAATTCCTAGTTCTGTCACGACTGTGCTGTGGGACCCATGAGAAAGTGCCTGTGCACCAAGAGGAGACAGGATGTCAGGTAGTGGAGAAATAAGTATTTATTTTACAAAAAAAGACAAAGATGTGCAAGGGACAAATGGAAACACAGGCTTAAATAAGGAACACAGGAAATAAGCACACAAACAAGAACCAATTAACAAACTCAGTTAATTAACAAATAAGCAAGAACTAGTAAACTTAAACCAGCTAATCAACTGAGGCAGTGAACAGAAAGTGGGTCAGGTGTAGACGATGCCTGACTAGTTCAGGATTAAGCGGAAGATAATAAATTAATAAATGAATGTATGTGATGCATCTGCACAAAATAGTCCAAGTTTTAGAAGTGAAATGAGAAAAAAATACTTAAAAAAAATTGATGAAAACAATCCAAAAATTGACATGTACATATCTATTCCCCCCTTTTGTTATGAAGCCTCTAAAAAGGTACAATCAATTACTTTCAGAAGTCGCTTACTGAAATGAAGGCCACCTGTGTGCAATCTAAGTGTCACAAGATCTGTCAGTATATGCACACTTTTTATGAAAGGCCACAGAGGCTGCAACACCATTAAGCAAGAGGTACCACAAACAAACAACACCAAGACCAAGGATATCTCCAAGCAAATCAAGGGTTATAAAAAAACATCCAAATCTCTGATGATCCCCGGAGCACCATAAAATGCATTATCATCAAATGGAACATGGCACCACAAAAAACCTGCCAAGAGAGGGCCGCTCAGAAAAACAGTAAAGGAGGGCATTAATCACAGAGGCAGGACAGAGACCAAAGGTAACCCTGAGGAAGCTGCAGAGTTCCCAAGCAAAGTTTGGAGTATCTGTCATACGACCACAATAAGCCAAACACTCCACAGAGCAGGGCTTTATGGAAGAATGGCCAGGAAAAAAAAAAAAAACTTTACGTCCAGGCAAAAATAGGAAGGCTTGTTTTAAGTTTGCAAGAAAGCATGTGGAAGACTCCCCAAATGTACCGAGGAAGGTACTGTGGTCAGATAAAACCAAAACATTTTGGCCACCAAGGAAAAAGCTATGTCTAGCACAAGACCAATACATCATCCCAAGAACAGCATCCCCACAGTGAAAAATGGTGGTGGAAGCATCATGCTGTGTGGATGTTTTTCAGCAGCAGGGACTGGAAAACTGGTTGAGTGGAAATTGGATGGTGCTACATACAGGCATATTCTTGAACAAAATCTGTTTACGTCTGTCGGTGATTTGAGACTGGGACAGAGATTTAACTTCAAACAGGACAATGACCATAAGCATACTGCTAAAGCAACACTCGAGTGGTTTAAGAGGAAATGTGTAAATGTAATGGAATGGCCTAGTCAGCACAGATCTTAATCCAATTGAGAACCTGTAGTCAGATTTGCGGATCAGATTTGCAGATTGAGGATCCCAAGATGTGACAGGATGTGGCAAGCTCATTCCAGGTTGTGAGGTAACAAAATGTAAAAAATGCAAAGGAGGTAAATACCTTCACTAGGCATTGTATGTACATTGTTGTCAAACTAATAATAACATTGTCTTATGTAAAGGTTTGAACATCACTGCATAAATTAAATGTGTAATGTTCCCTTTACAATACTTGTTTGGTAACACTTTCTATGAATTTGGTATTCATAATGCATTATCATTGCATTTATAAAGCTTTATAAAGTATTTATATCCCTTTATAACATTTGTCATAAACCTTTAATGTTTATAAATATACTATTGCTATAGCGATAACATACATCAAGCGCCTGCATCCTCCTCTCTACTCGAGCCGTGCGCCAATTGCTTTAGAGATGTCACACTCCAAGCACCTTATATAATAGATTAGCTAAGATTACAATATTTTATATTTCCAAGAATGCTAAATTATAAGGTTTATCCAGTCAGAGTTAAGAAATGGTCATGCTCATTGATGAAGTCTTATAAGATCTTTGATCTGGTAGTAATGTTAGATGTTAGTGTCTAAACAAGAGGCGCTGTAAAGACCTGATTTTCTGATTTATGTGTCTCAACACAAGGCTATTAAAATTGATAAAACATCACTGCTGTTCATAT